>JXSR01S008991.1:64960-100817 GCA_000969725.1 Ophiothrix spiculata
AGCAAATAAAATAACCACAATTATTTAGGTAAAATATCCTTACAAGAAGTCTTAAAGAGATACTCTTAACTCTCAAACTAATTGCATTATAAACTTAATAAAAGTATACGTTTTTAGAAGTTAATTTTTACCCTAAACATGGTGATATTGGTTTTTGACCAAACAATGTAAATTTTGGCAATAAATGCCAAAAACCATATTTTTTGCCCCAAAAATTTCTGAAAAGCCCAACTTAAATTTGCATTCATGAAATTATGAACTTTTTTGCTTTTTGGAATTTAAAAAAAAAATTCTATAGGAAGGGTTTTCTCAAATTTTTAACTTTTATCTTATTTTTTGAAAATTGCTAAAAATAGGCAAAAAATGTCATTTTGGTGGTAATGATGGGATTTTTTACATTTTTTCTACTATTTTTGGCATTTTTTCCCCAAAAACTAAGATAAAAATAGAAAAAAAAAACTGTGAGAAAACTCTTCTTAGAATTAGTTTGTAGATTCCGAAAAGCAAAAAAGTTTAACTTTTCATTTCATTTTGGTTCAGGGTAAAAATCTGCTTCTAAAATGTATACTTTCATATAGTTTATGCAATAAGTTGGATAGTTAAAGGGGCAATTCATGATCCACTTTTCACCCTCAAGGTCACCTCTATCAAGGTTATGGTTTTTAGCTTTTAAGAATACTCAACTGGTATATGTTAAGATCCCCGAACCATTTTTTCATATGTTCTTGCATTTTTGAGAAAAGTGAGAAAATGTGTCATTTTCTATTTATTGTCGGGGCCCCGACAGTAATTACAACACAGTAGCCTATGGAGATTTTCCAAATGCTGAAAAGCTTGTAACTTGGAAACAAACGGTCGGAATCAAGTGAAATTTTCAGTATATATTTATGTTGTACTTTTCTTTTTATTTAGCTAAAAAAGAGACCACATCAAAATCATGAATTGCACCTTTAAGTACAAAAATGTTTTATGTCATTTGAAGGTCTACCCCAGCCTTAAAGGGATTGCCAATCACTCTGGTTATATTCCACTTATTTCACACATGACAGTTTTTTTGTATTTTATGGGAACCGCAATTGTGATTATTTTCTCAAAAACAAATAAATGTTGAAAATGGAGACAAATTTTTTGTCTCAGTGTTACTATTAATATGGTTACAGGTAACCATACATTGTATATATTGGCTGCTGCATGCCTGGGCTGCTATAAGTGTTACTACCCTGGTAAATCAGTTTAATACCATGTCAAAATCTATCTAAGATGTTATTTAACTCCATTTGAGAGAACAACTCTTTAAAAAAGATAGTGAAAAAGGAAGAAGTGTATCTTTACTTTGTATAGACTGATTTTCATTTGAAGAAATCCATAACTTGTTACTGTACACTCACATTTTCTCTTCAAATAGATGATGTGAAGTAACCAACGATATATTTGAACTTTTTCTCCCCATTTTGCAGTAACACCTTTGGATCCAGTCAAGCTACAAACCGAAATGGAGCTGTCACAATCACAGAACGCCAACGATGGCAACTACCGATTCCAGGGGTACCCAGATCATAGTTTCAATGCCGGCCGCAGGCCAATCATGGGCTTGGTGGAGTGGGATGGACCTGATAAAAGCTATAAAAGGGCACAGCATTTTGTTAAAGGTATATCGTAACGAAACATGAAAGTTGTATGGACTATATTGGCTTCAAATCTTACAGATTTAGAACATATTGAATTCTCTTAATGCATTCTTAGGTGTTTGTGATGTGTTCTAAACACAAAAAGAACATATCCAGAACACCCAAGAACATAAAGAACACCTAAAATATGTTATAAACCTGTTAAATCATGAACATGGTCTGGAATAGGCTACTTGTAAATTACACCATGAACATGTTGGAACAAACACTTGTGAACTTGTTCTGAACATGATCTGAGTACACTGGCCTACATTTTGCAGTGTAGACTGTTATTCAGTTGTAGTTTGGGATTGTGGATTTTTTTCTGAGAGCTCTACCAAATCAATATAGTACATTTTCCTTGTTATATTAATTCAATGATTTAAATAACAACAAAAACTTGGTGATGAAAAATACCAAATATTAATTTCATCACTTGGATTTGTCACAAATGTTTGGTAACCAATTATTTTCATCAACAATCTTCTGTTATTTAATCATTAGAATGAAAGCTTGTTTCCACCAAACGTTTGGTATGGTAGCTCATAAAGAATAATGTCTGGGTCTTTCACTCCGGCAAGCCACTCACAGCGGCTCGCAAAAGCATGCACGATTTGCCGGAATTTCTACTTTGACACAATTTTTTCAAATAGCTGTAAAAAAATAATTACAACCCCAAATCAGTCAAAATTTCGCCAGCAAGCAGTTGAAACAAAGAGCTATGTAGTGCAATCATTTTTATTAGCACAGTGAACAACCCTGGCGCACTACAGTTATCATATATATGCTATCATAAAGTTAGGTCTGTGTGAGCCGCTCTGAGCAGCTTTCCGGCGAAATAGGACGGATAGTGACAATTTTAGTCCGGAGTGAAAGAGTTAAGGTCCGTCAACGTATTTAATTGTTTTTAAATACTCATGCTGCATTAAGCACCAATATTTTTCAACACATTTGAAGAGACCCAAGAAACTTAAAAGGAATGTCACAGTAGGGCTATTTTTTCCCAAATTTTGCTGTTTTCTCTTGAATCTAGTTGGTTACCTATATGGCTATATTAATGGACCTTCTTTGTATCCATTTTTTGTATGACATATACGGCACAGCCAAGAGTGAGGATAATATTACTTTATGTAAGATTTCAAGAATTGTTTTACTGCCAACATTATCAGTTTACCTTGCTGAATGTGTCTTAGTTTGTCCTGATTTGTGTATCAATCTGTTGTCCCTTTCGATCCTGAATTGCCATAGTTGTATATATGCTGAATTCAATAACATACACTTAATAGGAATTGGAATCTCTGAGTAATCTCTCATACATGTATTTTGGAAACACTCAGGCATTCTATCAGATTGAAAGGGTTACAGTGAAAATAACTGTTGCTATGTTATAGTCAATTTTATTTGTTGATATTAAACACCTTTAGTTTCCTTATTCGTTACAATGTTCTCTTAAAGCGTAATCTATCATCTGTGATTGGTCCAAATTGATTCACATGACATCTTACGTGTACATTTTACGTGAAAAGTCTAGAAAACTGAAGGTGTCTATTTTGTCATTATTATTTTTGCTTTATGTTACTTGCTTAAATGGGTTCTAAAAATAGATTTATTAAAGAATCACTCTGTTTGTTATGGCTTTGACCTGTACATGTACTGCAAATCAACTTTATTTTGAATGTTGATGTTTATAAATGTTGTATTGTGTTTTTATTGTGTAATATCAATGATAATTCTATCCCCTCATGTCTGTAGGTGTACCCAAAGGAGCAAAGCGGCCCGTGGTGGCTGCCACCAGAGATTTGGATTTGAGTGACCAACAAAATTACAGTATGTCAACATTATCAAAATCATCCTTCTTCACCATCACTCATCTTTCTTCACATTGCCATGCTAAATTCTGCATCTAGAAAGGGGTGAGGTGTGATGTGGGCACTGACAATGACATTCTACATGTACATGTGCACCCAGGGCATGTGCATGACCATGCAAAGATTTCTTACCCTGAGTTTCTTACTTGAAAAGGGGGATCTTGTGTTTGCAGTTGGATATCATGCAAGAAATCATCCCCATATAAATTGACTGCGATGATTTTGGATCAAACAAGTTGTCCATTGAGTTTTTGACTCTTTGGTTGATTTTTTGGTCATTTATATATTGTCATATTTAAGTGATCACCCCTCCCCCTTTAATTAAAAACCATATAGTATGATACGTTTATGAAAATTAATTAACAAGACAAAAATTCACTCATATTGTCAATCAGATTAAAAACTAAACAAGTTTTGGATTTTTTTGTATAGTTTTGGAGTAAAATCACATACATATGAGAGAGAAATGACACTCTACATTATGTACACATGCATGTCCATGCAAAGATTTCTTACCCGAAAATCACATTTCTATAAGATGGTTAAATTTCATGAACAGATCAATAGCACTGCTTCCATGTTTCCATTCTGTCTCTTTTTCATTATCATTCTGTAGTTTGTTGCTTTTGTTTACTCGTTGGTTGTGCTGTTATTTTTGTGATCTTCTTTTTTTATTAAGTTTTAAGCCAATGCATGATGTTTTGAATCTTTTTTGAGCCAGCAGATTCAGTTTTGATGTTTTTAACCAATGGTTTTGAGTTTAGAACCAATTTGAGTTTTTGTGTCCACGTTTTTGACATTTACATATTTCTGATTTTCGAGTCAATATTTAATGTACATTGTAGTCAACCTAATTAATTAGACCCGAAACTCACACATGTTGGCCTAAAGTTCAAAAATATTGACTTGATACTTATAAACAGTTGATCAGCTCAAACATCAAAACACTTTGGCTCAAAACTTAATGAAAACAAATGCTCAGTTTCTTCATTTGCTTTCATTATTGATAAGTGATAACTTCATAAACAGTCATCAAGTTTAGGGCTAGAATTTTGCCAAAGCCAAAGAGTCGACTTGTGCAATGACTTATAACTTATAACCAAACCATGGTCTACTTATTATATACCATATACATGCATAGTGATAGTTTTTATTATCAATGTTAGATAGTTACTTATACAGTATATAGTCTGACCCAGGTTTGTAGTTATTTTATCTCGGGAAGGACACTAAAAAAATGTTGGTAGGTATGTGCCTGTGCTACCCGGGATATCCAACATAGGGTCTTGCATAATTGAGGAGGCTTGAAAAGGAGGTCTTGAGGGGGGCACATACCCAGAGCTTCCATTAATGTAAGTGACACCCCCGGACAATCTTATATCATCATCTGAATGCAAGAAAGTGGTAATTTTATTTAATAGCTGCTATTTTTCTGTAATTTACAAAAACTCTTTTTCAAGCATTTTCAGCTTTTAAGCTTTTGCTGTAACAAAAATAAGGTTTACTGAGTGATAAATTGTTACTTCCTGTTTGTTCTCATGCAATACAAAAATATTAATGGTTTGGATTCGTATCACATTCGGTCTTCAGCCTTGTTTGATACGAACTAAACCATTAATTTTTTCTTGTATTGAATGAAAAAAACAGGGGATAACTAATAGTACATGTGGAAGATATATTTTGCAGTGTTTGCACTATACAGACAAGCTGTTACATGAATATGACATAAGGCAGCTATTACAGATACAACTTTCTTGCATTCATTCAACAATATATGATATTGAACAGTTTTTTCTCTAATTTCTCAGTGTCTTTTCCTTCTTCCTGCTACCTAGGTCGTCCTGTTGAACAACACACAGATGGAATTCAGTACGGATCTGATTATTTGCCACCAACTGGCAGGAATATAGGCACACCAAAGAAAACATTGTTTTTCACGGAAGACCGATCGTAAGTATTCTGCGCCATCCTTATTTGAAGACTTATATTTCAACATGAGATAAATAGACCATTCCAATTATAATTTGGCACAAAAATAAGCAACGATATCCCTCATCAGTGGGCGAAAATGTGCCAATTATAGGAATAGTCTAATATATTTGCCCTATGCGTGGATCCACCATTTGCGAGGAGAGTCTCGATCTCTAGGTGAAATGTGTACCATGTTTATATTTGATGGCAACTTGTAGAATAAGATCATCATAATAAAATCAACAATGATGCATCTGCATATTTTCATCATGCGAGAGTGTCGAGCCACCCGCGCGTGATAGAAATACACCGACGCATCGGATACAGAGTTGTCGAATTTACAATGAACAATTCTGTAGCATGTTTGAATACCTTCCTTAAAAATGTATGAATTAAATACTAAATGTTTTCAATTTAACAGATAGGCCTACTCATCTTAGCTTCATAAAAATTTAGCAGAATCTGAAGCAAAATGCTGGTTTTTAAATGTTTGTTGCTTTGTCGTTTTCAACTGTTCCCAACGATATCCCTCAAAAAGTTCCCGACGCGCGATGAACAGTGCGCGGACTTACGTGTACTGCGTAAGCGCACCTCCGTGTACGCTGGCAGTAGACAGTGTTCCCACTAAGGCCATAAGTTGCAAAATTGGTGCAGAAGCTTAAAATTTGGTGCAAGGGGTTTCCAAAGCAAAAAAGTACAAAAGAAGATAAAGGAATTTGGTTATATTTGGTTTACTTCAAATTCAAGGCTCATTTTAAAGATCAACTGTCCGTGACTGGTGATCACAGCTTTTAATTTTTTGATGTCGTCATTTGGCGCAAAGCAAAAATCTTTAGCGGGAACATTGGTGATAGATATGTCTTAAACCTTTAAACCATGAACATTATCATAATTAGCTTATGAAGGAAGATGAATAAACAAAGTGTTTAGTTTTTCTTTTAAAATAATAAACTAAAAACCTAATGGAAAGAGTTTTCTTACTAATATGGGATAATGAAATTGGTTTTGCTGCTTTACTCTGTAGGGAGAATATTGCACCGCCTTGCAAGGACACGTTGTTTTTCCTGGAGGATAGAACGTAAGGGGGCAAGAAACTTACAGGTTTATATAATTATAATAGAAATTATAATAGAAGTTATCAATGGGGGGGAGGGTGGTTACTTAATACAAAATTGGTTATAGGGATGTACTGCAAATTCAGATAGCAAAATCAGGTCTCTTGTATTTCAATATTGGTCCTTTTTTCTTTTTGAAAAATTTTGATAAAAAATGCCATATTTTTCATTAATTGTTTTGGAGGTTGAACTCTCCTGAAAAGCTTCATATAATAGTTAGCAAGACTGTAGAATATGTTATACCTTCTGAACAATATTTAAGAATGAATTATAACTGAAATATTATAAAATTAAAAGATATTTTACAAATCTTTGAAAAAGAAAGAGGATGGGAATGAGAAACATGATTATTTTCATTTGGCCTTACAGAGTCTGACAACAGAGTGTGATAAATTCTAATTCACTTATTTGATTTTTTCCTCACAGTTCTGCAGAAAAAAATAAACGAATCAGGCAAACAAGGGATGCTGAGTGGGACTTAGCACGCCATAAATATGAACAGCAAGAGAAGAAAATCAAAACTGTTGAAGAAAAGAAGAAAGACTTAGACATGTTAAAAAGCTACAAGCCATGGGGCAAACCTGGGGCAGGGGCTCCTGATGTGACCAGGAATAGGAGAACAAGATCTATGGAACCAGACAAATTGGGAGAAGGAGAAATGACAGTAAGTTATAAGCCATGGGGTAGATTAGGGCAGGGGAAACCTGATGTGATGAGGAATGGGAGAACAAAATTGATGAAACCTACAGTATTTTGAGATTGAGAATTGAGTTAGTTACCATCCATGTTAACAAATAGGAGAACAAATCTATGGAGATGAATCGGGGAAAAAGTTGGGAGAATTGTGTTTAGTTAAAGCAATACTAGAAAGTGTTAAAAATGAAGCGCCCCCTGTCATCCATCACTTTTGATTTTTTTGGGCTTATTGGGTTTGTTTTTTCATTACCACGTCTTGCACAGTGCGCTGCAAAAAGTTGGGAGAATTGTGTTTAGTTAAAGCAATACTAGAAAGTGTTAAAAATGAAGCGCCCGCTGTCATCCATCACTTTTGATTTTTTTGGGCTTATTGGGTTTGTTTTTGGTAGATATGAATACCCTCCAAACGATTTGGCTCAAAGATGCTTACTTTTCCTGTTATGGTCATTTGTTGAATTAAATTCGGGATCCCGAATTTAATTCCACATGTATTAGTAGGCCTATAGGAAAGCATGCAGTGTGCTTCTTATATTCATTTTTTGGTAACAAAACATTTTTTTCACAAAATACATTTGAAAACGCTTTTAGATGGTCACATTCCACCATTTTATGCTGTGTTTACTATCAACATTGACATTCAGTCCCAGTGTTCAGTTACAAGCCAGGGTAGACCTGGGACAGCTACTGTAGGTGCACTTGATGCAGCAAGGAATTAACAAAATCTATGGAGCCAGACATATCAGGAGGAGATTAATGATGTTGAGTCCCAGTTTTAAGTTCCAAGCAGTGTTCCCGCTAAGGATTTGAACTTTGGGCCAAAGCGACATAAGAAAAAATACACATCGCGATTGTCAATTTTGGAAAGATCACTTCAAAAATGGGAGTATTTTGAATATAACTGAATGAGTGAACATTGTGTATAACCAAAACCCTGTTTTTGACTTTTTGTTTTGGGAACCCCATGCGCCAATTTTTGAGTTTCTGTGCCAATTTCGCAACATACGGCCTTAGCGGGAACGCTGGTTCCAAGCCATGTGATAAACCTTGGGTAGGGGTACTTGACAAGGAATATGAGAATGGAATCTATGGGACCTGAACATTTTGACAAATGAGAATTATTCGGGGTAAACTAGAACAGGGGCTCCAGATGTGGCGAGGAGAACTGGACAAATTAAGAGAATGGAAAATAGTGGTAAATACCAAGCCATGGAGTTACTTAAATTGGTGCAGGGGCATGCACCGGATGTGGTGATTAATGGTGAACTTGTGCTTCAAAGCACCAAGGGCTTCAGAAAATACTCTGTTTTCATGAAATCAGTAGCTACATTTGTTTCTACTTATTTGTGGGACATAAGGTATTTTCATTATTAAATGAGGCACTCATGCGCACTATTAATGTTATGATAGTTTATTTCATAAGGGTACTCATAAAAGTAGACTTTCCTGTCTTTTGATTCTTGAATTAAGCTATATTGTTATTTATGTATATCATTTTATCTTAAAGTGTTTTGTGTTTATTTTTTCAGTCCTACTATCCGGGTTTCGGTAAGCCTGGAAACGGCGCTCCTCTACGAACCAGTTCTGGTAGTCTGATCACCAATATTAGAGCTAATCATGACATCCGATTCTTAACAACGAAAGGAATGAAAGAACACGCAGCAGCTAACATGAGGTATACCAAACCTAAACAAGAAGGACAGAAATTCATCAATGACTTAGGTACGTTTGCAACTGTGTATTCATGCAGTGTGGGTCAGGGCCAATTGTTTTGATATGTCACAAATGTCACGAGATGTACATTGCTTGCATCTCTACTTGAACTTGAGCATGTTTTTAGTTTGTTATCATTCTAACAGGATATGCATGCCTTTACCTTCTAACATTAGGGGCGCACTATTAGATTTCTAAGGGGGAGCAGGAAGATTTTTGGAAAAAAAATTCACCCTCCACAGGCAGAAGAAAAAAAAAATCCCCCCTGAACATGGAATAGGCAGAAAAACCGTAATATCCAGGGGAAACAAATTCACTCCTGAATGAGGCGCAAAAAAAAAATCAACTCCGAACCCAACTTCTTGCTCCCCCCTTGAAATCTAATGGTGCGTCCCTTAGGCAACAGTCTTGAATTATGCTTTTAGATTTAACCCAGTAACTCAAACAAAGTAAAGCAAAGTAGTGCAAAAAAGTGCTATTCATAGGATTTCACTCAAACGTGTTAAAATTTATATTAAGAGCTGTATTTCCTAATAAATGTTTAATATGAAAAATATTCTGGTTCAGATAGGATTATTTTTTCATTCCTGGGATTATGTAAAAAAACTGTTTCCATGTTCTCAAGTTCAAAAAATCCCATGCAATGTTTTGTTATGTTTGTGGCCACCCTAAACAATAGCCCATCAGACATAGTTCTTTTCCAACTATTGGTGGAAGTTTTTGTGTTTTAGGCAAAATTATTCAATCCTATCTGTTGTTGAATTCTTGTATTTCACAAACTCTTTGAATTTTCAAGTTTTTCTTACATACCGGTATGCTTGAATTTGTTAAAATACCTCAGTTTGTTTTTTAACTCTTTCACTACGGAATACAATTTTCACAATCTGTCATATTTGGTCGGCTTTATGATAGCATATGATTGTATAGTGCCAGGGTTGTTCTCTTTGGTAATAAAAATGATGGCGCTAGAAAGCTCTTTGTTTCAACTGCTTGCTGGCGAATTTTAGACCAATTTGGGCTTGTAGTTTTTTTTAGAGCAATTTGAAAAAAATGTGTCGAAGTAGAAATTCCGGCCAATCGTGCCAGCTTTTGCGAGCTGCTGTCACCGGCTTGCTGAAGTGAAAGAGTTAAGATTATTTTTCATAAACTTTCTTTGTTATTTTCACAGACCAAATGACTAGTGAAAAGAGACGAATAAGAGAGCAGGAAAAAGCTATTGACATGGAACAAGAACACTATGCTGTAAGTACCGGTTGCTTTTATCAGTATAAGTTACTTTGATAATTCAGAATAGAATGGAATATGAGTAAAAAAAGTTTTTGATGAGGATATAATAACACAATCTCTCCAATACTGCTCAAATGGAGTTAGCCTTTTCTAAAATTTTTTTGATATTGTGTGCAAGATATATCATTGCCAGTGCTATTTTTTGGCAGTTGTCTTTGTTAGTTATTCTTATAATTTAGAGTATTCATCAAATTCAAAAACTTCCAAAAGTGATTTTTTTGTGAAAGTACGAACTTTGATCCATTAATATGTCATACACGGGACGTGCTGTATGTCTTCTCACATTTTTACCAACAATGCAGTATTCTATGTTTTCTGAATTTGCAATGTCACTTATTGGCTGCATGTGCAGTTTAGAATCAAGCTGGACAAAAATTTCTAAATTGTGGTGTATTCTAACAAGGGTGACCAGAGACATGTCTATATTATCATCACTGAGCAATTTGTTTATAATTCACCTGCCTCTTTGGAAAAACTCTTTAATATTTTTGCTTCAAGCCTTAAACAAGTGTTCAACAACTCACTGTATCTCTTTATACAGGCGCGTACCGTTGTTGATTCGTGATGAATCCACAGTTGATATTCAAATTAGCGAGTCATGCACGGCACGGCGTTTACTGAAGTGCGTTTACGCAGTACACAAAAGTCGTCACACTGATTATCGCGCGTCGGGCACTTATATAGTACGTGCAAAAGCCCGGTGCTTGGAGAAAATGATAAAGTCAAAGCAGCAAACATTCACAAAGTAGCACTTTGCTTCAGATAAGCTAAATGTTTTTATGGAGATAAGTAGGCCTATCTGTTAAATTGAAAACATTTAGAATTTAATTCATACGTTTTCAGGAAGATTTTCGTTGTTGAAAGGTATTCAAACACGCCACAGAGTTGCTCATCGCGAATCAACAACTCTGCATCCGATGCGTCTGCGTATTTTTATCACGCTCGGGTGGCTAAAGCCACCCTCGTGCGATAAAAATACGCAGACGCATGGATGCATCATTGTTTATTCGCGATGAACAACTCTGTGGCCTGTTTGAATACCTAATTGAAGTATGTAAGATATGTACAGTTTGTTTCATATTTGATCCATTTGTTTCATTCAGATGCAGCATGATCCATATGGCAAGCCAGGAGCAGGAGCCCCTCTCAAAACGGACTCAGGTGAGTAAGAAATTAGGCACTTATGTTCAATCTGTACCTATTTTGACCCATGTTATAAGCCTGTTGAAATAATTGTTTGTTTTATGTAACCTTTTATCTCAGAAAACCCATTTTCAATTTTGAAAAGGGCCATCGATAACTTTGCAAGCTCAAACGGCATCCATTCCCCTGTATTTATTCAATGTATATCGCTTTCTACTAAAGTAACCCCACAGGAAGTAATATGCTGTCCCCAGTGTTTGTTTGAAGTTTTTGTAGTGTTTTGTTATTGCAACTTGCTTTTTCCTTCTTTAATTCTGTGCATTTTTGTCGCTTTGCAAATTAGGGAACTTAAAAACGGGGAGAACTCGTACCCTGGTGAAAAACCATATAGAAATGCGAGAGGTTGAACAGAAGGAGTTGGTGAACTCACGACGGACAAGTCTTGGTAGGTCACAGATGTACATATTAAAGCAATATTATATGATCCTACTACTAACAGAGGGTACCAATCACCTGGCGCCTATATCATAATCTTCTGACAATTTGGCCTAAAATTACATGCTTTTCCTGTTAGACCATTTGTGATGACTCACCCCGAAAAGGGGGACTTTGCGACATAAAACTTTTCAAGATACTGGTGAAAATAGGTAGCAAAAAATAAAGAAAATAATAAGAATTTCCAGCAGATTTTCTGTTGTAAAATTCGATCGCCTTGATCAATTACAACAAATAAGGTGTCATTTTAAAGCTTAGAAAATGCTGTAACAGATGAAATGATAAACTCAAAATTGATATAATCTGCAAAGTCCCCCCTTTCGGGGTGAGTCATCACATTTGATGAATTAAATTTGGGATCTTAAATTTAATTCCTCATGTATTTTATAGAAAAGTAATTTTGTGCATTGGTGCAACTTCGTAATGACATAACAAGTAGAGGGAAAACTATGTACATGAATGCCCTTTAGTTAGTCTTGATTATTCCCCAAATCTTATAATATTGCCTTAAGGACTCGTCACACTGTAGCAACAATGTCGAAAAAAAAAATGCTCCAGGGACCAGGTGTACTTAAATGGCTACTGTCACATATGAATGATGACAAGAAGTTAGCAATAGATGCTTAGTTTTGTGTGCTGTATTTATTGACTCTTTGTGTTTGCTATCGCTGCCTCCGCTGTAAAGGTGTCTTACTTTTAATTTATTTATTATACGCACATATTCCTTTGTTTCTGATTTTAGTGTATAGTTAGTACAAGCGTAGGTGTATGTAGTTCAAGAAGTTAACCAGGACTAGCTAGGATTGATTTGGATGACTCAGTTTACTTGATTTTACTGAATGTACCAGCATCATTATTACACCCCAGGGCAATAAGGCCAAAAAAAAATTGTTTGGTTGCCCTCCACAGCTTTATTCAAAGAGGGTCGGTCGGTCGGTCGTTTTTTTTTTTTTTAATTTTTTTTTTTTCAATACTCTTCCACGGACCGCTAGTGCTCCAGCCTTCACAACTTCCCCCGCGACATCCAAATCAAAACAATCAAATACCTCTTGTAGTGATTTGGGACATCCTAAACATTTTGAGGGTTGAATATTGAAAAAAGCAAAAATATAACATTTTTTCTTTGTAGTTTTCGGTAAGTTTTGCATCTTTTTGAGAAAAAAATATTTTTCAATAAAAAAAAGTTTGGGTCGGGCTGAAAAATAGGGTCGGTCGGTGGAGGGCAACCAAACATTTTTTTTTGGCCTAATCCAGGCAGTCACAAGATTACATAGAATCTAAATATTGCAGAGTACTTATTATTTTAAGCAATGAACACAAAAATGCTGAGCAAGCGTATTTACAAATGAAACAAAACATTAGCATGGCATTCATTTTACTGGTGCAAATTAGTCACGTTGTATAATTCAAGTGTTATGCACACGGCTGTAAGCACATTTTGGTTGAACTCGTGTATGCAGAGCATCATCAGATATGCATTCTATAGGTTCATATAGATATTTAATAGTCAGAAGTAGATAAATGTTAATATCTTCATGATTGTTATTAATCAGGACATTTTTCATTTTGTCTTCTTTAATTTTCAGTTGCAACAGAAACAAGTGGAACTGTAAGTACCATTTATATTATACAAATATTGACTGCTTTGAGGGGCATGATTTAAATTATTTTCCTGAGGTGATCTCAAACCATGAATATGCCCGTAGCGGAGCTGAGGGCATATTCATGGTTTTGAGATCACCTCAGGAAAATAATTTAAATCATGCCCCGAACAAAAAGCAGTCAATATTCGTTTTATATACCGAATATATAGATTTTTGTCATCTGGTTGGTAAAAAGAACCGAAAATGATTTACGATATGTGTTTCTCCTTTCAATGCTGACCGCGCTGTATTGTGCGCAAAATGTATTGAGCGGGCCTAGTGAAATATATGCCCCAGGCCTAGTTAAATCCAAGCCCGCACTTTTAACCAATCAGAGGACAGGAATCTATACATGAGGTATATAATACTTATTTTGACAGAAGAATTTAGTATTATTGGCTATTACCTTACATGCATTGGTCCTGGGTTTGATTCCATGTAAGGCAGATTCTTAACACATTGGTACGAACATCATGTTAAGGTTCCTTCCGCAGGACGATGACCACTCATAAAGTAGTTACCCAACCATCTAAACACCTTACGTAATTGCAAAGAGAAGAAGATCTAGAATTCTGATCCCATGCCAGATAAATACCTAGCAAAGATTCCAAGATTCCACTCCTGTATATGACCATGTTGAAATGCAGTCAGCATTTAAGAATTGGCTGCTCCATTTCTGACTGTCCCAATCCTGTATCAGTAGCAAAAATTTCTTCAAAATGACTTCAAAAATCTAAATTTCTTAAATAGTTTAACAGTATGGACTGTAGTAATTTTCCTGTGTATTTATAGAAAATAATACAATGATTGTAGAACTATGTATATAACATACTGTAAGAGTGAAAATTTTTGCAAGGTTTTTATATCCGTGAATTTCACAAACCAGTCCTCAAGTGAGAAAATAAAAACTCCCAAAATAAAATTTAATTTATTGTTCGATCAAAATTTCTGACCAAAATATGTAAAAAGCAAAGCAGGCAAGGTGAATCTGACTGTGTGAAGTTGTTAAATTCGGAAGTTTAATCATTTAGCCAGCTAGATCACTATCAATGTAGATGTTAAATATGAAGCAAATATTTCCAAAATCACTGCAAGTTATGGTGAAAAAAGTTTGCAGCATATTGATTTATTTGACCTTTTCATTGGAATAAATGGTCATGAGACTTGCCATTCACTTTTGTATTTAACTTTTCACTTTGTAAATGACCAATCGCCAATGAATGTTGTATATGGAGACTAATGGTTTATTCAGAGTCTTGTCGATATGCATCGATCGATGCCCATCGACGTGCAGTCTTTACACACGCTATGCACAAGGAATAGCGCATGTTGAAGACTACGTCAATGGACGTCGTACGATGCATAATGACAAACTCTGAATAAACCATTAATGTTAAGCTTACTCGTTGGTATTATGCGACTCCGTTTGGACAATTGCGAAAATAAAAACTCGCAAAATGTCTGTTAGAGTTAAAATCGCTAAATATCTTCTTGTGAAAATATAGACTGTTACAGTACACGATTATACAAGTTCTTCATTAATTTGCATGCAGTTGTAAGATATTGCCAGTTTGACCCTAATATAAGGACTTGTATTGGAATTTTTTTCCAGGCCTACAACCCATGGGGTAAGGGTCAAGGTGTCCCAGACAGAGACCCCAACGGCAATGTGAGAAGGTTTAAGTGGACTGATGGCACACATGTACCGGAATTTGTTGACCCGTCAATAGAGGTATGTCACACTCATATAATCCTAACAGGTTTTTTTTAGTTTTCAGGAGAAGGATATAAATAGATTAAAGATGATATAATATGTCACAAGGGGAAAGGAAAAATATGCACCACAGACCTTCCCTGTGCTGAGGGAGTATTATTGGATTGAGGCTATGTGGAGGCATTCAGCGTGTAATGGATAGGGTCAAATAATAATAATAATTTAGCATGACATATTTTGATTTGGTTTCATATGATTGTGAATTATGCATGATAGTTTCTAGCTGCTGTCATTAATGCTGATATAAATATGAGGACATTTAATTATTAAATCCTTGTTGATTGGCACTTGTATAACATGGGTACTAGATGCAGATTACATTTTCTTGAATTGGATGGAAACATTTATAATAGACATAGTGCAAAATTACCTTCAAAGCAGCAATGTAACCTTGTAACAATTTTGATAATTTTTAACAGGGTGCAACTCTTCAGACTAAGCCTACAGGCGGTGGTGGACATAAAGCAGATGAGCGAGGTGAAAGGGTGACAAGATTCAAGACAACGCTGGTGCATGATGCTAATGCTGGAGGTACGTGTGTAACAGATGATGGTGGCCGTGTAATAAATTGCCTGTTTACTTGTCGGTTTACTCAGATTTGATGGGTGTTCATCCGTGGTATCGCCCACATATTTCAATGAAGTAGTTCTTTAAAATAATCAGAATATCTTTTTAGTTTTCTGGGGTTGAAGTCCCAATCCCAATGGTTTTGAAATCTGCATATGTTTATACACTAAGTAAGGGCATAAAATGAAATTTTTGAGCTTTAGTTTAAATCCGAGTTTTTTGAATGGGAGTTTCATACTTGCCAACTGTTCCTATTTAAGAGGAACGGTCCTGTTTTTGGCAAAAGAAAAAGGTAATTTTACCAATCCGTTCCTCTTTTTGTAAAACTCATCCTATAATAGTGAATAGGAAAATGGAAATGTTCTTCTTTTTGGACAAAAATGTGCCTATTTGTCCCTGTTTCCAGTTTTCAAATGTTGGCAAGTATGGAGTTTCAAAATCTGATGACGTCACGTCCTACCCCCCCCCCCCCTCCTCTCCCCCTGGTGTGTAAAATGTGTGTGGGAGCGAGTGTTAAGATGGGCTAAGCCTGAAGGCGGTGGTGGACATAAAGCAGATGAGCGAGGTGAAAGAGTAACGAGATTCAAGACAACGCTGGTGCATGATGCTAATGCTGGAGGTATGTGTGTAAAATGTGTGTGGGAGCGAGTGTTAAGATGGGCTAAGCCTGAAGGCGGTGGTGGACGTAAAGCAGATGAGCGAGGTGAAAGGGTGACAAGATTCAAGACAACGCGGGTGCGTGATGCTAATGCTGGAGGTATGTGTGTAAAATGTGTGTGGGAGCGAGTGTTAAGATGGGCTAAGCCTGAAGGCGGTGGTGGACATAAAGCAGATGAGCGAGGCGGAAGAGTGACAATATTCAAGACAACGCTGGTGCATGATGCTAATGCAGGAGGTATGTGTGTAAAATGTGTGTGGGGGAGAGTGTTAAGACGGGCAAAGCCTGAAGGCGGTGGTGGACATAAAGCAGATGAGCGAGGTGAAAGGGTGACAAGATTCAAGACAACGCGGGTGCGTGATGCTAATGCTGGAGGTATGTGTGTAAAATGTGTGTGGGAGCGAGTGTTAAGATGGGCTAAGCCTGAAGGCGGTGGTGGACATAAAGCAGATCAGCGAGGCGGAAGAGTGACAAG
Organism: Ophiothrix spiculata; assembly: GCA_000969725.1. Classification (NCBI taxonomy): domain Eukaryota; kingdom Metazoa; phylum Echinodermata; class Ophiuroidea; order Amphilepidida; family Ophiotrichidae; genus Ophiothrix; species Ophiothrix spiculata. Next base: position 82,030 of record JXSR01S008991.1, read on the forward strand.
ATTCAAGACAACGCTGGTGCATGATGCTAATGCAGGAGGTATGTGTGTGGAAGTGAGTGTTAAGACGGGCTAAGCCTGAAGGCGGTGGTGGACATAAAGCAGATGAGTGAGTTGTGGTATATATTTGTAGACCAGAGCGTTTAAATGGGCTAAGTAACATGGAGTTGATTTCCAAACATTTGGAAAAACATTTTGCTATATCATTACAATAATTAGACCAGATAAAAGGAGCAGTGTCTCTTGTCTCTTTTGAAGTACTTGAAGGTATATGAGGAAAATGTTGGTCATGCACTATTGGAGGAATTTCTTTGCCTTTTGAAGTACTTGAAGGTATATGAGGAAAATGTTGGTCATGCACTATTGGAGGAATTTCTTTGCCTTTTGAAGTACTTGAAGGTATATGAGGAAAATGTTGGTAAGCTTTAAGCAAGATCGCTACTATTCAACTTAAATACACATTTCACATAATACTCTTCACAGTGTCTGATGACAATGACAAAAAATTATTGGATTTTTTATGAAAGATTATTTGTGAAAATAGCTATAGTAAGCATGTCTGGCCCTTATGTTTTGACACATGGAGATTTCATTGAAAATGATCACTTGATCTCTGCTGGTAGACAAACTGAATCAATCAATCAATCAGTCAATGATACAAGTACTTGCATAACATGCATACCCCATGAAGGAGTCTATTCGTACAGGGAACCCACGGCTTTACGTGACTGTCCTACCACAGAGCAAGTAGAGTAAAGTTTCTTGCCCAATCATTTCAACTAATTTTTGCATTTACCATTTGCTTTACTAAGGAGTCCGAACAGCTAACCGACATACAGGTAATTATTCTTTTCTCTGACTGATGTGCCTCTGGGTGTATTTCTCTAATTTTTCCCCTATAGCTAATTAACACAATAGATTACCTGATAACATTTCCTCTCTTTATATTCCTGTATTTATTGTTAAAGTGGAACCTCTTTAAACACAAAATATGTTATTAACTCACAAACCCTGATAACACCAAATTGATTTTCAAGTCCCAGATACTGATAATTTTGTAGCCCAATCCTGATAACACAAATTGAAATGTGTGATCCCACAGATTTTGTGTTAAAGAGGTTCCGCTGTACATGGATTTAACATTATTGCATGATACTAAGTATCTTCTGTAGTTGCATGGCAGGTACTATATCTTCTAGTTTTATGGCATTTTACTCACAACTGAACATAGTGCATAAGTTATCAGTAGCCGAAGGATTCAGACTTTACTTTGATCAACACCAATAGGCGGGCCTTTTCACATTGCCAATTGATACATATAAACTTGTGTATAGCTGAACACAGCACTTAACTGCAGGAGAGGCAGCGCACGTCGTATGCGTGACTTGTGCATCAGTATCTTTTATGCGCAAGCATGTAAATGGGATTATGTTCACTTGCTGATTAAGAAAAGCCTCATAATTCCCGCCTATTTAGAGATGATCAAAGTCCGGGGGGGGGGGGGTACTTAGTACAAAAGTGATCACGGGGATGTGCCTCAAACTTGGGTAGCAAAATCAGGCTGTCTGGTATACCAATGGGTCCTTTTTCTTTGCAAAATGTGGTATTTTGATGGGTCTGTTTTTCAAAATTTTCTTAAATTTGCGCCAAAATGGCGCAAATTTTGCGGGATCAAAGTGGTCAACAATAAGTATATTCAGAAATTGGGTTGAGTTCAAAACTCCACCTCCAGGTAACATAGAACTGCAACATGTTGGAGGTGGCAAAGATGTGCTTATCGTGTTGAAGTCCCCTGCCTTGCATGATTGTAAAAACAATCTAAAATCACCCAGCTTTATATCATTATAGATTTTCAAGTTCCCCTCCTTGTTGGTCATCAGCCTTAGAGGAACAGGGTCCGATTGGGTCTACTTTTTTCAACTTTTTGAGATTTTGGTACCAAATTATTGCTCATATTTTTCTCATAACCCCCGTGAAATTTCTCAGCTTAGTTGTGTTCCGTTTCGGAGATGTATGTTTAAATGTGTCTAATTATGGTAACCATAATTAATTTCACACAGACTCACAGTAGCAAATCTGCCGTACAAAGTAAAAACGCAGTATGTGCATTTATAAAATATAGCAGATACTTCCCATTAGTATACAATTTCACTTCAATCCACTTCCATGCAAAAAAGTTGGTTGTACATATGTTTGATATAGTAGATACTACATTTAGTTATGCAAGAGAATTGGTCGTCTGCTCATTTGGGCAGGATTTCTCCAGGGCAAAAGGAAGTATCTACTATGCTTTATGAATGCACATACTGCGTTTTTACTTTGTAGGGCAGAAATAGGCAGCTCAAAAACACAAAATTGGCCATAAAATGAAAATGGTTTGACCGATTTAGCTGAAATTTGGAACTTAAACCTCTTTAGTGGTCATCTTTCATATGACACTGAAAGCAAAATTCTGAAAAATCAAACCAAGCTCCTTTAAGCAAAAACAACATTTGCAGAAGCACTAGTTACAACTCCACCTGCTCCTAGTAGTTGAGATTTGAAATGTTTTCTTTGTGATATATCTGATATTGAAGTGTTTTTTCATTAGCTTGGCAGAAATTTCTAGACTCTGACCCACCACCCTGTCTGAACTTTACACCACTGGTTGTCTTTTATTACTAATTCTAAGTTAATTTCAACTCACAAATCTCAATTTTCTCAATCTGGTCCTTCAGCCAAGCGTGATTAATAACCTTAAATCAGTAGGAAAGTTGATCTGTAACAAAGCCTAAATAAGGCTTAAAAAAATGATTGTTTGTCTCATGTTGCCACGCTTTGGATTTTCACTGCGCATCTCAGATGGTCAAAATGCCAAACATGAATTTTATTTCAGATTTTCTGTTTTATTCTTATAAAATTGATTATATTGTATGAGAGACCAGACTGTACATCCAAGATATTTTTGTAAGAAGAAATTTGATGAAGTAATCAAGAATCAGAGGCCAATTTGAAATATCAGTTTTGCTTAGTCATAAATAAAACATGGCATACTGCATTAGTTAATAAAATTATTTATATGCACCCCTTTCTTTTAAATGCAGAACCTGCTGTTTATGACAGCCCTCGTGATGCCCCACATGACCCCTCTGATCCCTGGGGCAAACCAGGGGCAGGGGCCCCAATCTGGAGCAATGATGGTAAATTGGTGACCAAGAAGACGGGTAAAGCTTACTATGACAAATTGGGTGTGACGGGATTAAGACCTGAGGAGACCGCGGCCAGGAAGGAATACTTATCAACATTAAGTGAGTATCATTAGCTACCCCCCTGCTTGTTCACAGAATAAAATATATGAATAAAATATCTAGGATCTGGTGCGTGTGGTCTAGCGGAACAGTGCAGGACTCATAATCAGAAGGTTAGGAGTTCAAGCCCCGGTAGTGCCAACGTGTTGTGAACCTGGGCAAATCACTTTATCACACTTGCCTCGTTAACCCGAGCATTATTGGGGAGCTGTTATGGGGAATATTATGGTCTAAGTGCAGATAGCAAGTGCACTTCTGCCTGGTAGCACCACTAACTGATGCAATATGATTGTGGCGATTTCCTGATGGCAGATGTTCTTGTTGTTCATGTTGAGATCTTGTTTAGGTTATATAAGAGAGTGCATTTTATTATTATTATTCTAGGAGGCTGTAAGGAAACGGCACCAGACTGTGAACCATAGCATAGATTCTCCCTATTTTGTGAGAAAAAAAAAAGACCAGCACAGTTCATCACAAAATGATAGTTGCAATTATTTAGCAAGTATTTTTTCAAAATGTCTACATGAGATTGTTTCTTGACTGTTTATTTTTGCAGAAAAGGAAATAGATGATCAGAAATCTCAGAAACAAATTCAAGCAAATGAAATCAAAGCGGGGGGTCAAGAAGTAGCGTCGTGGATCAGGGAGAAAGAAATCGGTTATCCTAAGAGAGATCCAGCTAGCGGTGCCGTGTTACCTGTACACCATAAACATACATCAGATGTCACACAACAGGTAAATATTACTAGACTTTTATTTTCAGGCGCCGAAAAAAAACCTGTTTTACTGGCGGTCGGACCTTTCAAGTAGGGTTGGTTGGTCGGCAAATTTATTTTTTTGCCTAAAAACCAGGAAAAAGTGGGAGAAAAACTGAAATATTTTAAATTTACAAAGAAATTTTCTTAAAACAATGAAAAATGATACATTTTGGTCAAAAAATGGCTGATTTTACATGATTTTGATAAAACTAAAACAAAAATTCTTAGGTCGTAAAATAGGGTTGGTTTTTTTTTTTGCCTTATGGCGATTTTTATTTTATTAGTTTAACTCTAAACTTTCCATGTATCAAGGTTAACTACTGAATGTATTAATTAAAACTGTATTGTTTATACTGTTTGGGAGTACCCTGACTTTGTACAATTTTGTATGTGATTTACACAATTTGGAGGATTTAGAGCCAAACATTTAAGTCAATTTTAGGGATTTTTGATGAAAAATAGCCTTTAGGCTGTAGGGCAACACTCCCTTGTTGAAACAAGCATTTGTTTGTATATTTGAATAAACCTTTATCCTTTAAGATAGTGATTCAAGATATTTTGTAAAATGTCACATAGAATGGACCGAAGTAACGAATAAATTATTTTAAAGGTTACTGCTGTGCGACAGGCCCTATGCATAAAATAGTTTATATTCATAAAAATAGTTTATGGTCCCTGAACCACTTATGTTGTGTGAAAGAAGGTCACCAGGATGATTTGAGTTGTAAATGCCCTTTGACCCCACTCTCATAGGATCAAGCTGGTCTGTTGTGGTGGTTGTGACGTCAAAAATTTTAAGTGTGCAAACGCGACCTTGTCGCATCTGGAAATATTTGCGGCATGCACGACAAGCCGATATATCTATTACCCTGTCGTGATGGTCGCAACGACACAATATTTTGAGTTGGAATAAATTCAACTTTTGCAACAGACCATCGCGACAAAATCCTGCTTGGTTGTCTGCCGCAACGACAGCTACCACCTTCACACTTGTGCCTCTACCCAATCTTACAAATGGTTCTCTGTGTTTTAATGTTGTCTGTCTGTCTGTCTCACAAACTAAAAAGCAGTATGTACATTTCGTCGTGTGAGTGCAAGAAAGTCATATCTGCAATGGCTGCCCTAAGTTTTATTTATTTATCACCAAGTCACTACAATATGAAAAATCTGTCAAAATCTGGCTCATCAGGTATACGGTACATGTACACGTGAGCCGGTATACCGGCTCGTCAGGTTCAAAGGGTTAAAATTTCGAATGATCAAATCAGGGAGGCTAAGCACATTGTAAATTCCCAGCATTAATGTGTATTAATGTATCTCCATATTATATTGCAGCGTATGGACATCAGAAGACCTACAGAATATTTAGATCCTAGGGAATATCACACAGATCTGTCAAGACAAGCAGAGGAAAGACATCACAAGAATATCGAAGATAAAACACAATCAAGAGAATTAGCACAACATGTGAGTAGAAATGATTCAAAAGAATCCCATACAGTGGGTTTTATATAAGGAAATACATAATTACCTGTATATGGAAGAGTTTTTTCTTGGAATTGTACAACAAAATATGTATTCATGTTGGCCATTACAAGGAAACAATAGATGGCACTTAGTTTTGTACGTAGCAGGAATTCTTAGGGTTTGGTTGGATATACTTTGGTGTAAATGTGGAAGTAAACTACTTTTCTCATAGTTTAACATGTGATTTGCAAAACAATCTCTAAAATTCCTGATACCCAGGTATTTTATAAACAATATTTTGTAACTCAAAATATGCCGAAGTTGTTTAAGTTTATTGGAGGAACTATTTTGCTCATTTGTTTGTTTACTTTGGTTGGTCCGTGAGGGACACATGCCATTAGATCGATGATGAACTATGGTCTCTTCCAAGCTCATACAAAAGTACCAACCTGGAATATTGAAATAATGACGCCACGGTGATTACCTGATAAAACCTGGCACTGAGACAAGTCCTACTCCTCCTGGGAATTTATAGAGCTTTGGTCAGAAAACTAATACTATACTTTCATGAAACCAGAAGATATGGACTTACATTGACAATTTTTGCCTTGCAGCATTTTGAAAAATTTGATACGTCATGGAATAGACCGGGTGCAGGCGCCCCCAATCCTACTAGCACCAGAAGGCACGACTTAGATATGGAAAAACATGCACAGGTTAGTTAATACTAAATCAGGTTTAGACACAGTATAAAATTAGTATTGGTATAGCTATAAAATGCTGTTTACTTTTTTAACTGCAAAAGACCATAATTCCGTATTGCCTTCAGATGAGAAAATAATACTTTCAAATGCCAGACACCAAGAAAAGCAAGGCATAGGCCCATAGTGTAGGGTTGCACATAAAATAACATCTTTGTCAGTAACTGACCATGTGAAATTTGTGTTAAGATCCATCATGGATGCAGTGTAATATAGTTATCCCAGGATAGCTACCCACTTTCAAATGTTACAATATGAAATCTAAAATGACTCAAAATGTAAATTTTTTGGTTTAAGAAAACTTACGGCAAGGCAGTATCTACTTTATGTGATCGTTCATTGATGGACACTTAGATCAATACACAGTCACAGAGTGTGATCTTGGCAGTGTATTACAATATTTTTGCCACTGACTTGACTTGATAAATATTTCATTAGTAATTAGTTAGCCAGTTTTCATTGTGAATAAGTCACAGGCTAGGAAAATTTCATTTCAGTTTTCTAGAACATGTTCGAGGTTATATATTTTTTTGGTACTTATATGATGAACCTCTTATTCTTGAAAGCTGATTTACTAAAATATCTTAATTTTGTTAAAAACTGAGGCAGCCAGTAATTTTAGTAGCATGCTGACCTAAAGGGACTAGCGTAGATTCCACTTAGAATGAAAATTATGAAAATACTCTAAATAAAGCCTAAAAGTGTAGTAAATCAAAAAAAGTACAAAAAAATTAACACAGAAATGGCTCAAATTGAGAGATAATTAATTTACAATATATCATTTTGATCAAACAAAGCTCCTGCAGACAATTTAATACATATTAAAAGAGAAACAATTTCATCAAAAATAATTTGTTTACCCATCACAGGTACAGAAACAAGATCTTTTTACAATTTTAAACTAGAAACACTGTTCACAACATTTTTTGCGCCGGCGTAAAAAAATAAAGTTGGTAAAGAATTGCAATTTTCTCCAATATTCCTCAAAATCATGGAAAACTACTGGTAGGTTATATTGCTATATACATGTTCTATTGATTCATGTAAAAAATATGAGGGTGAAAAAATTAGTGGGAAGAATCTAGGCCAGTCCCTTTAATATTTCAAAACTAAATAACATCAATGATGAGACCATGTGACAGTCACAGAATATTTTGGAAGCTTTATGGGCTCAAAACTCCATCAATTAAATCACAAACATCCACCATTTTGAAGATATATTCTTACCACACATATTTTTTCCTATTCCACTGTTCTCCATGGTTTGAACTCATCGCCCTACATCCTCATCACCATGGTAACAGACTGACAGATATGACCAGCCACCTTGGAAGCAACCCCATGCCCCTTCTGCAGTTACAAAGCGAGCTCAGTGGAATAGAACCAAAGGACTTGATACCAGATTTCAAGGAGAGTCATCTCCACTTAAGGTAGGTTTTAACAATGGATTTAAATCAAACAACCATAGCCATTTTTACAGGGAAGTGGATAGTAGGGTAATGCTGTATGCTGTATCCATAGACCCTGAAGAAATTAAGGGACGATCAGCTTAATAAAACCTTAGTAAATGTGGCCGTCTCACAAAGTCATCTGTACACAGTGCAATCATGATAATTGGTCCATTTAGGGACAATCATGTTATAGTTGTTCATTACAAACCCACCCGAGTTCTATCAAAATATGCAGACGCATCGAATGTAAAGTTGTTGATTTGTGATGAACTTATCTGTCACTTGATTGAATCCCTTTCAACAATGAAAATCTTCCTTAAAATTGACATTATGTATTATAGAGAACAAACTTATTGTTTCTAGTTCGACAGGAATCAAAATCAACTTCATGTTTCTAGTTTGACAGAAAACAAAATCTAAAGCAAAATGCTAGTTTGGGCATGTGTGCTGGTTTGCCGTTTGCTGGTGCCAAGGCCCGTACTCGCACCAACACATGATGAACAACGCTTCAACTTACGTATACAGCATAAATGCACTTCTGTGAATATTATGTCGGGGTAGGGTTGCTGTCTGACTGATAATTCACATTTAAATAAATCTACAATATTAAATTCAAAGATTCATATCAAAACTCAAATCACTTTATCTCTTTTTTTTTTTCATTCCAGCCTGAATACAGACCCAGAGCACCATGGGCAGTCACCAACTAGCAGGTGCAAACAACCAATGATATGTGACCTTTGACTCATAACTTTGACATGTTATGACCTTTGACCTTAATGCTGCAATATCAAATAAAAATATGGCTTTCACATAGAGAAAGTTTTCCTTAATTTAGCTTGAACTTGGTTATAAAGACTTACACATCAGCTTGCCACTAACTACTATCTTAAATAAGTTAAGTATAAATACATTTGACATAATAACTTAGGTTAGATTTATGACTTTAGATTTCAGTTTTGAACTAAAATGTAAAACATTTGTCTTGCCGGTTTAGTTCTTTGATAAATGAATAGCATGTTTCTGAATCACAACTATCATAAGCCTTTTGTCTTGTCAATATTGTTAAAAAATGCCTATTGTTATGTATAAAAAAAATTATGACTATAAGAAGGGACATTATTTTTTTACAATGCATTTTAAAGTTTGAAAGTATTTAAGAATAAAACCATGTGAAGCAACAAAAATGGGAAAAGCCAAAACGATGATGATGAAATATGCTGAGTAAAAGAGAATTATGATCTTTATCTTGTTTTAGTGTCATATTTGTAAATATTGGCTAAAATATTTGTATATTTTGTTCAAGTTTTTTATATGATGTACACAGACTAATGTCTTTGTACTAATCATGCAACATAATCTAGGTGTTGAAAAATTCATTTAAACATATTTAAATATACCATGGTAAGGTAGATGTAAATTGCATTCTGAAGATGTCAAAATGTTGTCTATTCAAATGTTCAGCGATTTCATCACTACAACATTACTCGATATGCAGTCTTCACCTTGTTTAGGCTTTCGCCAAAGAAACCCAACTTGGTACTTGGTACCAAGTAAGCTAAAGGAAGCTTATCTTCAACATGGCTCCAAGATGTTTTTTAAATTCAGCTTTGAATGCAGGGGGAAGACTGGAGTACCCAGAGAAAAACTTGAGGAAGCGACTATGGAATGAAAACCAAATGCACGTAAAGCGCCGGGTGCAAGACTTGAACCCGGGACCTCATTGGTGCAAGGCGAGGGAACTACCGCTGCGCATATGCTCTACAAGAATTGCACTTTCAAATGTCAAGACTGTGTATTGAGCAAAGTTGCAGTGATGAATCGCTGAACTCTGAATACACAAAGGGGTCAATAAATGTTATAAATGTTGTAAAACAACTAAGAAAAGACTTGATCAAAATTCCAAATTGAGGAATCCATAAATATTACTGGGCCTGAATGACCATGGCATCATGAATATTCATTGTGCTATTTCAAAGCTAATCAAGAGATGAGTTCAGTTAGAAAGCAACCCATATTTTAGCAATGTGTTGTTCACATCTGCAACTCTGGCAGTGATATATGTGACCCGTTATATCGAAAAGTATTTTAAGGGTCCCATAATCAAAATTGATATTTTGATTTCTTCTAAAAGTTGAAATTTTAAGCTTTAAAATGACACCTTGCTTTTGGTTATTGAATGTTTGGTTGCAAAGTTACATCCAAATTCTTGCCATGTTTTGAAAGATACTTTTTTATGTCCAGATTTCTCTCTCACATAGACCCCACTGGAAATTAGCTTCCAAGGGAGATTTTCCCGGGGGGGGGGGGGGGGGGGGGTGGCACTCAAGTATAATGCTGCAGGCATAGCGTGATCAAGAAAAAGGTGAATTAGGGTTGTTTTTGAGGACAAAAGGGTGTATCAGGTGACACCTTTTAGGGTATCAATAACAGCCATTTTAGCTTATTTTAAAGAAATAGGGTATTTTTTCAAACCCTAGTGTTATAATGGTAACGATAAATTCCTGATTTAGGGTGTGAATGAGTGAAAAAGGGTATATTTTGGCTTTAGAAACAATCACTCTTTAGGGGTGTTTTGAAAAACTGTGGTCACACTATGCCTGCAACATTATACTTGAGTGGCCCTCACTGGGGACTTTCTTAGGCTATCCTAGCTTTTAAGCCAAATATTACTTTATGCAACTGTCAACAAATGAACCCATTCTGGTAGCTTCTGGTTTGCAAGATTTCAGGAAATTTCCTGAATTTCAGAAACTTTTCTCTGCCATTTTTATTGCTTATTTTAAATACACTCTGTAATTTGTGTACACATATCAAATACTAACAAATTTATTATGCAGTGCATTGATGCAGGTATCACACAATTAAATGTTTTTGCATGTAAATTCCATGGATTTGACCCATGATTTTCACAGATTTCCTTTGAGTACCATCTACTGAAATGTCTATTTTCTCAAAATTGTGTTAACTTTGAAATTTCCAAAAAAAAATTTTCAATAAAATGACAAATCCTCTCTGATTGAAAAATTCCATCAGTGGTACAAATTTACAGATTGATGACCTCCTTTAAAAGAGTAATAAAATATTCGGTGCGGCAGAGCCAAGAAGAACTTATTTATTTTGCCATATTGAATGCTCTATTTTCCCAGGGGGGGGGGGTGTCTCACATTAGGTTGATATACGGGTATGTGCCATGTTTTTTGGGTATAATTTTGCCATTTTTGGTATATCGATGGGTGGGTTTTTGTCACAGACCTAATGCGCCCAAATGGATAAATTGGGTGTTTTTTGGGAAAATTGTCTTTAAAAGCGCCCAATTTGGCCAAATTGGGTGTTTTTTGCGAAAAATGGTATGGTGAAGGGTTGCAAAATTGCCTTATTTAGGTAAAGAGAACGGTCCTTATCACGAAGTCTGCTTGGCACACCCCCGTACAAATTTTTTTTGAGAACCCCCCCCCCGGTCTATTTTATTCCAACGATACTCTATTTTCTATTCTATTCCGTCCATATTGTACACCCTATATCATTCCGTCCATTATGTATGCCCTATATCATTCCATCCATATGCCCTATTTTATTCTATCCATGTCATGAAAGTTTACATTTCGTTATGTGAGTGCAAGAAAGTCGTATCTACAATAGCTGCCATTTGTCATTAATCTGGATTGCATACGGTCTAATCTCCAATCTTGGGTCAGTGGTTCTTGAAATGGTTCTTCAGGTGACGGTGTCACCTGAAGAACCATTTCAAGAACTACTGACATAAGACGGAAATTTTGAGGAATTTTTCACATTCTTGTTACAAGGCATAAAATAAATATAACTTAGGGCAGCCATTGCAGATACAACTTTCTTGCACTCACATGACGATTTATTATATGTCTGTTTTACATCATGCTACTATAGAATGACTATAGGTCAACATTGGGTTATTTTTTTTATTCAGTATTTTTGACAAATACTATAATATGTACAGTATCTTATATAAATTAATTTATTATTTAAAAATGTGAATAAATAGTGAATGGTTTTACATGGTATTTATATTATTTTATAATGTTGTTAACAAAATAAAGGAGATGTCAAACATTGCAATGTAATTGGTTTCATAGATTCTATTATTACACTGTGAGCTTGAATTCCTTAGACTAATGCAAACCAGTAGTCAGTGGGTGCTTGGGTATACTATTAGCACCCCTTATATTTGACAATGTACATAAAAGTCCACAAAAGAACACCTAAACTACACTGAAAAACCTCCAGGTATTTTTGTGTGGATAAAATACTCTACACAAACCATTTGTAAAATATATTGAAATTGACACTTTGAAGTGATCTTAGACAAGTGTTAAGCAATTCATTTTTTCGTGGGGTAATCCCAGACAAGTGATTTCTCCATTTCATATAAATACAACAAATTAAAAGATATATATCTTGTCTCACAAAATTAAAGAAGTAGATGGTATCTCAGACATCCCTTGTGTCATTGACAGACATTGATAGATTATTTGATCAAAATCAAACATCTGGCATAATAAGCCGCATTGGCAATACCTCATAACCACTGGTAATCCCTGATACTCAGTCCTTTTTTTCTACAAGTCCAACATTGTAAATGCTAGCTATTAGGATCATATTATCTTATAATTTGATATAATTCCAATGTATTTTCTATTAATAACGGAGGCTTGGTGATGAAAAATCAATACACCACAAAATTTTCTTTGATGTCAAATGTTCGGTGATTTTCAACACTAAGCATCCGTTATTGATTAGAATATGCATTGGAATTAATGTAATAACAAAGACTTGCTGCACCAAATGTTTGATAGCTCAAAAGAATTATGTTTTGACACTACATGTTACTATTGTTTTCCAAGCTCATTATTATGAGGTTTGATAAAAAGATGTCCGGGATTATCCCGCTCTCTCAAAGTACCCACCATGTTTACTTGTATACTCTCTTAATGTAAAAGAATGGTCTTTCACTCTGCTGTAAGAATCATGAAGTTTCGCTCCATTCTAGTGAATTTCACTCTTAAAGAGTGGAATATCATGCTTGTACGGGTGATATTTCACTCTTTAGGAGTGAAGAAAGAGTGAAAATGTTTAGGGGTAGTTCAATTTTGCAGGGGGGAAGGGGTCTCGATAAAGATATCTTCCATGCACTCAAGTTACAGGTATATGGTGACACAAAACACCCCTGCTGACTTAAGGGTGCAGGTTCTGAAGCCAAAGTAGGGCCTATACCCTTTTCCCCCTATTCACACCCTAAATCGGAATTTTATCGATACTGTTTTCACACTAGGGTTTGAAAAAAGTTCCCTATTTCTTGAAAATTGCTCCAAAATGGTTGTTTTTGATACCCTAAACGTATTTGAGTGGCCCCCGGGAAAAATTCAAGAAGACAAAGGCAGTAATGTTGAAAATAAATTCAAACAAACTGATAACTTACCAGCTGAAACGCACCCTACTGTGACCCAGGGCTGTACGAAGCAGGGGGTAGGCACTTGCACCCCCCAGGTCCACCTGGCTCGAAAAAGCGGGTGACGCTAACTGAATGATATTTTACTACTTTTACTGTCCCGAGATTACTGTCCCGATAATTTTTAGTCAAAACAAGCCAATTTTAGCACAAATATCAAGGTTTCATATAGATTTTTGGCAACTTCCAAGTGATTTTTGTACCACGGCGCGCCTTACAAACAAATTGACGGTATATACATCACATGTTATCATGGGCTATAAATAAATTTTATTTATAGCCCCATGATCAATCAGTCAATCAATCAATCAATGATACAAGTACTTGCATAACATGCATACCCCATGAAGGAGTCTGCATGTTCGTACAGGGGACCCACGGCTTTTAATACGGTGACTGTCCGACCCGGGGTCCGACCACGGAGCAAGTAGTAAAGTTTGTTATACATCGGGACGAAACATGAATTTCCGGACGGTAAATGTGTTTGCCCCCCCTTGGTTTACATGCCTTCGTACGGCCCTGACCCCCCCCCCCCCCCCCCCCCCCCCCCCCCCCCCACCCCCACCCCACCCAATTTCCGCTGGCTCTGAAATAAGACGAGATCCAAAACTTTTTGAAAGACCCAGGATGAATAAACCATGTGTTTTGTCACATGACTTGTAAATCACGTGAATTGCCGGCAACACACACAAGAAGCCAGGGCAAGAAGCAGTGTAAACAAAGGTCGATCAAATCATGAAATACCAATGTGTGTCTGCTTTATTTTGCATTTATTTTCCAACAGTACTGTTGGCAAAATATGTAACCATCGATGGAAACAAGACTGATGAATATAGAGCCAGAACTGGAGTCGATTCTGGTCGTAAGCTTACTCACTTGCCTTGGTCTGTGCTTCAACACAGACTGAAAACTGCTCGCATAAATGCTGCTGCTGATGATGCTGTGTACAATATAGATGAAAATTTCATGCAGACTATGGGTGATACAGCTGTTAAAACTAAACAGGTAGGCTGATGTTTTCAACATTACGGCCAAGCGCAAGTAAAAAATAAAACATGTTTCTCGTCCGGATTTTTGAAAAAAAAGGAGGAAGAGGTACTTTTTATTTTTTATTTCAATGCCAATGCAAAATCGCCCATTAATGGCCCATTCTCACCCAACGTATCGATACCAGATGTTTCATTGGAAGAGGGGGAGGCCCTTTTTATTTTTGAGTTTTGGACATACTGGAGGGTTGATTTAAAAAACAAAATATGCTTTAAAATGCTTATTGAACAGAAGCAAATCTATTGCACAGACTTAAACTTTTCAAACACTTTTTACAAATAAGTTATGCATGAAATACAAAAAATAAAAATTGTTTATCAAAATCCTTAAAAAACGATGCGGGAGGGGACGAGAAACATGTTTATTTTTTTACTCGGCCTAACTTTTAGTATACAAGAAAACACAATTTTATGTTTTTAATCAGTTTTGAAATTATTTGGATAATTTGTAGTCACTGTTTTTCCTTTTTGAAGTGTTTTTCAAAAAATACTTTGGCAGTCTGTGATCACCACCATGATCATAGTCTTAGACGTTTAGTGGGTGGCCGATTGATTGTAGGTCTTTTAAAAGCTTAATTCAGACTGGACTCAAAGGCAAACTCACCAAGCATGTGGAGATACGAGTTTTGAGCAGTTTTGGTCAATCACAAAATGCAACACCACTTAATTGCGTCAACACAAATTGAGTTGAGAAAAGCTGAACTTTATTGTCGGCGTCACAATTCTTCAGACATGTGATTGAATGGAATATCCAGAGTACAGGGCCAATTGTTTACAAATGCAAATGTACCCTGCAATTGGTGGTCACGTGACTGATTTTGTCCGAGGAATTCTGGCAGAGACTTTAATGTCGTCGGCTGCCACAGTCCATTTGCGTTTTAAGTGTGAATTCATCTGCGGTGTCGTTTGTGATGAAAATTATGGGAAACGTTTTAAGTAGGCCTATGAATTTAGCTTTATAGTTCCACCTGTACATGTGATTTCACCATATGTAATACATATTATGATTATAGGTTAACTAATGCGCATTTCATACACGAGTGAAATGAGACAAAATCAATGCTTGGGTGGTCAATTTTAATGCGTCCAATTCACGAGGCCCGTAGGGGCCGAGTGCATTGGACAGCAATCAAAATTTACCGCAAGTGCATTGATTTTGTCTCATTTTTCGAGCATTATGGAATGCAAATTTATTAATCTAATTCATACACGACAGAAAAATAATATTGTATCTTTTGTGAAAAGAAATAAAGCCTTTAATATGACCATCAAAATCTACTGTTGTGTTGTTGGTTAGGGTACAAATATATTGGCCTGCTATTGAATTAAAGTACTGGCGAATTTCAAAATTTTATGTCAATTTTTAGTCAAAATTAGCAAATTTTTCCACAAATTAAAAATTTCATATTGATATTTAGCTTAAGGGGTGTAAGCACCTTACTCAAGGTTACGTTTTTGCAAGTTTATTTTGTACCAGAACTTTTTAACAAAGTGCTTAAAGTAAATAAAAGTATACATATCCAGAAAGGAATTTTCACAAGGAACATGATGGTGATGTTGATTTTTGACCAAAAATCACATTTTTTTGAGAAAATCACAAAAAACACATTTTTTGGCCATTTGGGTTTCCAACCAAGCTAAAAATAAAAAAAAATTAAAAAATGACCTAGGAATGGGAATTGTACTTTTAAACACCCACTCGCATGTTGCGTCTTTTTTAGTTTTTAGGATTTTGGCCTATTTTTTGATTTTCATGCCAAATAAGGTCAAAAATTTTCTCAAAAAATGTGATTTTTGGTCAAAAATCAACATCACCATCATGTTCCTTGTGAAAATTCCTTTCTGGAGATGTATACTTTTATTAACTTTAAGCAATTCGTTAAAAAGTTATGGTAAAAAATAAATTTGCAAAAATGTAACATTGAGTAAGGTGCTTACACCCCTTAAATCAGCAAATTTGACAATTTTTTTTGTGTGCTACGTACGGGACAAAACACGAGTTTGGTCTGATATCGGGATGGTAAACGTGTTTGCCTGGTTTACATGCTTTTGTACAGGCGTGATCAAAAGCTACGGACCCAAGACTAAATATTACACAATGCAAATTGATTAAAAGAAAGTAGCAGCTATTGCAGATACAACTTGCTTGCACTCAAATTTGTCGTCTAGGATACACTCATCCAAACCTTCCTTTTCAGAATACAACAAAGTTCCAAGATCCCCTTGATCCCTTGCAGCCAGCCAAACCATTCACTCTGGACACTCTTTATGGACCTGTGAAATTCCCTTTAGAACTCCTCCCTAATAACAGCAGCTATTGCAGATGCAACTTGATTGTACTCATACAAATCTCCTAAACATTACTTTTCAGGACACAACAAAGTTCCGCAATACCACCCCCGATCCCCTTGATCCCTTCCAGCCAGCCAAACCATTCACTCTGGACACTCTTGATGGATCTGTGAAATTCCCTTCAGAACTCCTGCCTAACAACAGCAATGCACCTATCATCTTTCATACCTTCAACAACCATTCAGGCTTCTTGGAATGCCTATGGACTGATAGAGACTCCCTGGAGTCCTTGGTGACCAATAGCACAGACAATGTTCGATATGTGTTTATATCTACTAGCAAATATGGATACGATGATGCAGTGTGGATGAAAGGACAGATCAAGTCCAAGATGGGAGATTTAATGGCTGCTCAAGCAATCAAGTAAGGCTTCAAGTCATGCTTTATTTAAAGGAGCAATTCATGAACCACTTTTCATCCTCAAGGTCTCCTCTACAAAAATCAAGTTTTTTGGCTGAAAAGAATCCTCGACTTGCGTATGTTACAAACCCCAAATTGCATTTTGGAGAAAAGTGAGAAAATGTGCCGAATGTTTTCTAATTACTTTAGGGCCCCAACAGTAATTAGTGATGGTTACAACAGAGTATCCTATGCTGAAAAACTTGTAACTTGAAAATGAATGGTCGGATGCAGAAATCTCAAAATGCTTGGGGAAAAGTCGGAATGGTCGGAATCACATGAAATTTTCAGTATGTGTTTATGTCGTACTCCTCATTTTATTAAGCTAGAAATGTCGTGAGGTTTTTGTCACATCAAAATCATGAATTGCACCTTTAAAATAAGACTTTTTTCTACCTGATAAAGTGTGAGATTTCTGGGGAAGGGGAGATTGACAGTTGTTAATTGACATTTGAAATCATACTAGTATAAACCATGCAATTGAATTAATTTGAAGTTATGTAAAGTATCAGCCATGCATTATGTTTGAAGTCTTAGCAATAAACTACATGTGCTAAGGGGCGCACCATTAGTTTTCCAGGGGGAGAACAGGAAGTTGGGTTCAGGGTTGAATTTTTTTTTTCAGTTCAGTGCAGAGAAAAGCTCACTTGCCAAATTACAAGTCATGTGAAACTTGTATTTGGAGCTACTTGGCGGTACTCTATGGGGGTCAAACTCTTACTTTTCATATTTTACCCCATCCTTTTATAAAGGTAGCATTTTTACTGGGACCTCTTGACCACCACCCTTTCAAAAAAAAATTATTCATACATTTTATTAAACCAAGGGTATGTCCACACATAAGATTTGGTCGTGACTATGTTTTCGCTTATGAGGCACTCATGAGCAAATTTCCAATGTGAACGCAATAATAGAAAGTTTCTCACTTGTGACTAAAAGTGACGCGCAAGTTGTGTCTATGTGTGAACGCAACTGCCAAGTTGTCTCGCTCTAGAACCGGTCCCGATTAGTCGTGACTAATATGTGTGAACACAGCCTAATTTCTCTTAGGGATTGCTTCAAAACTCAACCTGGGGGTTGTCTGGTGGTTCTTGTCGGTTTTGGGTGGTTGGCTATTGTTTATTTCGGTTAAAGCTACCAGAACCGGCAGGCAACCGCCGGTTGAGTTTTGAATCAGCCGCTTAGATATTCACTTCATGATTAAATATCTTTCATCAACCTCCACCAGTATACTGGGCTACTCAATTATTTCAAATCTAAATGTTTATACTGATTAAGTGTGTCAACTCTCTCTTCAGCTATGGGCAGGCTTCAGATCTGCTAAACCGCATGTTCTTTGTGACGTCCTCTGTATATGAACTTGGTAATTGGATTCCTTCTCTTTTGTGTGACTGGGGATGTCAAGATCATGGATGTGGGTTGTCGCAAGCCAAGTTTACAGATACTTGTAAGTATAGGTGTGACTGGGAGTGTCATTGGTGTGGATTATCGCAAGCAAAGTGTGACTGGGATATGGAAAGTAAAGTTTATGGATACTTGTTACTATGGGTGTGACTGGGATTGTCCCTTTAAAATTTGTGAGATAGGCAGAGAAAAATGAAGAAAGAAATTGCAAGTTCTTTATAGAGAAAGGACTAAATACATGATATTTTAACTTTTAACTTATGCACTTGAAATCAATCAATCAATCAATCAATCTTACAAGTACTTGCATAACATGCATACCCCATGAAGGAGTCTATTCGTACAGGGGACCCACGGCTTTACGTGACTGTCCGACCACGG
>JXSR01S008991.1:102992-113902 GCA_000969725.1 Ophiothrix spiculata
GTGGGTTGAATTGGACATTAATGCTGTCGATACTATGCAATAGTGTGTGGACACACGGTGATGCGACCATTACACATGGCCTGTAGGGGTGGGTTGAATTGGACATTAATGCTGTCAATAGTATCCGTTTAATCATTTAAACGTTTATAGATTTTGCTGAATGAAAAACCATTTGTATATCAAATCATTAAATCATCAGAAAATGTGAGCAAAGTATCCAAAGTGAAAGAAACGTGGTTCCTTTTTGAATGAATCCTGTAAATATACAAAACCATGTAAATTTCGAATTCTCCATTTTTTGATGAAACATTGCAAAATATGTTTTTTAAACAATAAAGACTGCCTCCTTATGTTTTAATGCGGACTTGCGATCCGACTCCCCGAGTTTGTTTACATAAATCAAATCAGACTTTTTCGTTATTATGATCATGCTAAATTTTAGTCATGGTAGATCATAAAGGCTCTCTGTAAAACATTTAACTGGTGAAATCCGTTTAAACATTTAGCAAATTAAACGTATATCGACAGCGTTATTGGACACATCAAAATTCCCCAAAAATATTCCATGTGTTTACTCATAACCCCAAAATGAAAATAACTGACTATGCTACTCTTCTTATTTAGGTTTGCTCCAACTAGAGCCGGGTCACTACTAATAAGCTTGACCCCTGGATTTTATTTTAATGTAAATGATATAATTATCTGGATTTGTGAGATGCTCTGGCAAAATTAGAAGAAAGTCGCAAACCTACATTTTGAATGAATGGCATCTAAAGTAAAAATAGGGTAAAGAAAATCAAATTTCGTTTTTTGACCTAAAATGCCTTCATGCATAAGTGTTTACCAATACCTAAAGTTTTGAAGGTCGTCAATTTTGCCAGGAAATGCAATTATTCACGGATAATTGATTGCAAGTTGCTATTATACACTGTAGTAATCAATTTGCAAACTCATTTTTGAAATTTGCGACTTTCCTCTCATTTTGCCAGAGCACCCTTCATTTGCTTTATTTTATGATTATGACTGGTTTTCTTTTGGGGTCTGAGCATGTAATATTTTAGATCCTGATATTGTTGAAAGGTCTGCGTAGTTAATTAGAATGTTCATTGCGAGATGATGCTTGTCGGTGACATTTTGGTCCAGTTTCATATTCTTGAGAAGTTGCTTTCGAAGACTATTTGTTCTGGGACATTCAGTTAGGTCATGAATGCATTGACAAGTGATGTCTTGATTGCAGTAGGCACATGCGTGTTATCTTTGTCTATAACCATTCTGCTTGTTTTTGCTTTGATTCTCAAAGAGTTAATCACAGTTTATGTCCGCCTTGGTAATGTGTTTAGAGGGGCAACTGCGTCTAGTGTGTTTGGAAGCGCGAATCTCTATTAGACAGATATAGATGTGATGTTTGAATTTGGTCTTGCCACCTGTGATGTGCAATGTCGTGGATAGAAGCTCTAGCTTGCCGGCAGCTGGGCGGTATGATGGTGTCGGGTTAGGAATTGATGGTACAAGGGGGTACTCTTTCAGTATTGCACAGTTTTATACCTGTATTTCTGAGATACAAAATTGTTTTTTGAATATTTTGCATCAATTTATTGCAGATCAATTTCATGGAGCAGTCTAAAGCAATAGGTGTCATTGTTTATGCGGAACCAGGCCAGCCATTACAGGTCATGAATTGTCAAGGAAACGAATGCGATAAAGGGCCACCATCGATCCCAGCTACTATAATACCATACAGCCCAGAGCTCATTACAATGTAGGTATCTATCCTATATTGGTTAGTTCTCTGTTTCTTAGAAAGAATTTGCTTGTTTTGTGACATTTGTCCGTTTTTTGTCTCACAAACTGTATGCCCTATGTTGATGGTATTTAGTGAGTGGGTGAAGCTGGGACTGAACATGTGCCACATGCAATTTGAGCTCAAAATATGTTATTTAAGGGGGGAAATCCTTATTCAATTTTACATTTTTGCAAGTTTTTTTTGTACCATAACTTTTTAACAAAGTGTTTAAAATTTCTAAAAAGGAATTTTCACAAGGAACATGATGGTGATGTTGATTTTTGACCAAAAATCACAGTTTTTGGGCTTTCATCCAAGCGAAAAATAACATTTTTTAAAGAAATGACTTCTGAATGGGAATTTTAATTTAAAACACCCATTCAGATGTTGCGTCATTTTTATTTTTTAGGATTTTGGCCAATTTTTTTGCTAAATAAGGTCAAAAATTGGTCAAAATCCTCAAAAATAAAAATGATGCAACATCTGAATGGGTGTTTTAAATTAAAATTCCCATTCAGAAGTAATTTTTAAAAAAAATGTTATTTTTAGATTGGATTGTTCAAAGCCCCAATGGCCAAAAAATATGGTATTTTTGTGATTTTCTCAAAAACTGTGATTTTTGGTCAAAAATCAACATCACTATCATGTTCCTTGTGAAAATTCCTTTCTGGTAATGTATACTTTTATTTACTTTTAGCACTTTGTTAAAAAGTTATGGTACAAAATAAACTTGCAAAAACGTAAAATTGAGTAAATTGCATAATATATGCATATTTTTATCCACAGCATAGTCTCCTGATCCAAGGGCTATAGTAATGAAATTTTGCAAATAACTAAGTACTTGTTGTCACTGACCATCAGTAGCATAACAGGTGGGAGGAGCTGGGCAGAATACCCAACCCACCCAGCAAGCATTGATCTCCAGGAGAAAAGAAGAAAGAAGGAAAAAGGGAAAAGAGCGAAAAGAGGAAATAGGAGAAAAGGAAAAAGAAAGGGAAAAAGAAGAGAAAAGGGGAAAAAGGATGGGAAGAGAGACAAAATAAAAGAAATTGAGATTAAAAAGTGGAAAATTATAAACTAAAACATTTGAAGACCTTTTTTTCTTTTGTCAAATCGACTGGAAATTTTGTTGGACATACCAAAGTGGAGAAATTTAGCAGGCTGTACTGGGCTAAAAGCATGAATGGAACAAAAACAAAAAATCATCTTGCCCCATAAGACATATACCCCCTGTTCTGCCACTGGCAATCATTTTTCTTTTTGCACTATTGCAGGCTACAGAGTGACTCAATAAATGTGACCTTTCAGACAACGCCTACGTGCAATTTCTACTTTGCCATAGATGGACAAGGATTACTGGCTGAGATGGGCTGGTTGCTGTTTCCATCTTTCCAGTTCTTTGTGTGGCAAGCTGAATGGTAAGTAAGTTTATTATTATTATACAGGGTGTGCCAATAAAAACGCAAGATTTTGTATGATTTTTTTTCTGAGAGAATTGCGGTACGGGTAATAAAAGAATGATCAAGTTTTATTGTATATAATCTCATCTTCAAATAGCTTTTTATTTTGTAAAATTTTGACCTTTGGTTCGGAAGTTATGACAAATTCTGTGAAGCCCTTACTAATTGAGGTGGTCTGATTTCATGATCTCAATGTCATAATCAATATCAAAAGTAGGTTATAGTAAAAGCATTAACAGAGCATCAAAAGCAAAGTAGCTTCATATCCAGATGAAAAAAGTTGCATTTGTGGTTGGTGTTATACCAAAAGCCAATTGGAAGTGTCTAATCAAGTAAAAAAGTCAGAAACACTTTTACAATTGTATGAAATAACAATGTTTGTTGTTTTCTCTCAAAAATTTACTGTTCAAAGTTTCCCGAAAGCGGAATGTTAAATTATGCTTCTGAATGATTGTATGGCATGTGACCCATGATGTGAAATTTAATTCTTAAGTTTATTTTGATATGAAGTGCAATTTCTCCCATTCTCAAAGTTATACAACTCAGTACTGCCTCACGCATTTTTAATAATTCATTTTGGTTTTCAATAGGGGTCAAAATACAAAAGCCCTTTACTTGTTTGTTTAGAGCTGATGCTAACTGAAATACCACATCTAAGAGTATTTCATTATTGATAATAATTCTTTCTTTAAATTGATAACCTGTTTGGTTTTCAATGAAAGTAATTAATAACCAATCCTTTTTAAGTTTCACAAATTGTAAAATGAATTAAATCAGTTTAAAGGTGCTAATTTCTGGGATGCATAGTTGGTTTAACAGACTTCATCTGATTTTCACAAATCAGACCAGATTGAAATTTGTACTCCATTTTCAATGCGCTGTATCTCTGGACAGGAATGTCAAAATTGTATAAAATAAAAAGCATAATGAAGGGAAGAAGCTCTTTTTAAAAATCAATGGTGATTTGATGAAAAAAGTTGCTCACTTATATTTTTAATATTTTTGTTTTTCAATCTTGCGCTTTTATTGGCACACACTGTATATGTTATGTAATGCTATGTAGATCAACTTGGTTGATGAATACATTAAAAGTTTTAACTAAATATCTGCTCTTGTTTTTATTTTCCAGAAACTTAAAACTTGCCAATAAGAGGTTTCTAATGTTATATTGGAAAGAGCGTCAATATTTGTCATTACTTTTCAATAATCGATTTAAAATGTCATAATTTTGATATAATTTGAAAGATAATATATAAAAATAATTTAAAATAATGCCCAATAAAAGTGATTAATTAACTGTAATAAACACTAAACAGGATGGAGATAGGGTATGGATGAGATGCAATGCAAATGGCCATGAGTGGCTTTGGGCCAGTGTGGGAGAGCCGTACCAGTTGTGGGAGTAGACTATGGTCCGTATGCACAAAGCAGAACTAACTTTAGTCCTGGACGTATTTGGACTTGGGCAAATTTCTTGATTTTTACTTGTTGGATTTTGTATGACTGTGATGTGTTAGGGTTAATCAATAGATTAAATTATCGCTAGATTTCCCAAATAAATGTGTGATTTTCCCCAATTTCAAATTTCACTTAGTCTGGGACTAAAATGAGTCCTGCACACGCACCTAACTGTTCAAAGGGTAAACAAATTGTCATTTCCCTGTAGGTAGATAATTTAGTGATGTTGTTAATATGTTATACTTTTGTCATTTTCTTTTAGGTTCAATTACAAGACAAATCTTCAAGCAAATTTACAAGAAAAAGCTTTGGTAATACCTATAGTAGATGATAGCATCATGCAGGGGGAGACTGGCATTGTCACAACGATTCAACTGCCAAAAATCTCAGGTATGGGTTTGTTTGTAGAATGGACCTTTTCAAAACTTGTTTAAAAATATCAGGAATATAGATCACATGGTGTTTTATTCAGGAAATCATTTGCGAGCTCGTTTCTACCCAGAGTTGTCAACAAAACATGATGTACTTGTCTGAGAGCGAAAAATCTTGTTGTGTTATTAGGTGCAATAAAATCAAAAATACTATATCCAAACAAAAAAAAGTTAAACAACTTTTGGCTAAGTATGCCTAAGACTCGCTGACAGAAGAAAAAAAAAATCATTTAAAATTAGGTTAATACTAATGCTAAATCTAAATTTATGAGTCTTCATCATAAAAGTTTAGCCAACCCTTTTAATTTTCCCTAATACATATTTATGAGCTAGTGCTACAATGTGATTGATCAAACCATGCTTGTATTTGTTTACTATACGACCAAAGGGGGGGGGGAGGGTTATTCACATTAACATGGTGTACATGTATGTGCCTTCCGTATATTTTGGGGTGGTTTTCCCAGTTTTCAATATACTGATCAGATGGTTGTGCCTTCCATAAATTTTGGGGTTGTTTTCCAAGTTTTCGGTATACTGATCAGTTGGTTGTTCATCACAGATGAAAGTGCTCAATTTGACCACGTAGGGCATATTTTGGGGAAATTTACATAAAAAGCATCCGATTTGAGCAAAATTTGATGGATATCCATCAAAATTGGTATACTGGAGCATGAACCAGAAATAAAGATAACCAGTTTTTCAGAGTCCAGCAGGCACATAATATGTGTAAAACATTTTTCAAGACCCCCACTTCTGGACTACAGCCCCTTATATGGATAGACACAATTGCACACTTTCAGACACACAATTGCACACGGCCGAATCATTTTTGTTTTTGTTTTCAATTCAACAGAGATTCAGAAGTACAAGAAAGTTGAACTTGATGCGTCGCTATCTTGCCCTGGGACAAGGGACGAGACATGTCCGCCATGGGACCACATCATGTCTGTGTACATCTGTTGTGATAATTCATCTGTATTATGTGGCAGGGAACTAGGAAGGTGGATAACTCCATTCAGAAGGTAAGACTTTCAACTTGAAGAGACGAAGGACAAGAGATAAGATATGTCCTCCATGGAACCTTATCATGTCTTTATATGTTCTGTTGTGATGATTTATCTAAATTATGGCAGGGAATTTGGCAGATGGATAAGTCCATTCAGAAGTAAAGATATTCAATTTGAACACATGGAACAAGACCACGTCCACCATGGGGCCACATCATAAAAACAAATTGAAATTAAAGTTTCTTTCGTTGTATTAGTAGGCCTTTTGGACCTTCACTTTAGATTCCCTTAATGAAATAAGTAAAGCAATTTAAACTGTTAAGAGCTGTAAAAACAAATTGAAATTTAAGTTTCTTTTGTTGTATTAGTAGGCTTTTTTGGGCATAAACATGTATTGGAACTCATTGAAATCTGTTGATTCTCTTTTCGAACTTGGGCATTGTGTTGTATATTGTATGTTTTTGTTGTTTTTTGTTAATGGGCATAATCGCTTCAGATCTTTTTGGTCTTTTGATTATGTCCGCACTATCATGTATTTTTACCTTGTGTGTTTGATATGTAATTTGTTTATGATATTGAAATAAATGAATCTGAATCTGAATGTTTTTTTTTATGTCCATTAGTGTTAATATGACCCGACCCTTTTTGTCTCGCCTAAACTATAAGTTCAGAACAGACTTAGCAGTCACTTTGTCTGTACGTAGTATGTGTCTGTATGTATGTAGGGGTGTGTGTGTGTGTGTGGTAATTTTGGTTAAAGTTTTGACTTAACTTGACAACTTGACAGCCGTAACATGCACGATGACGAAACTTAGTGACGTGAAGGGTCTCGGGATGAACTCGCGCTGCGACACTTTTGGGGGGTGCGGTGAAGGTCATTCAAGGTCAAAAGGTCATTTGAGGTCAAATTTTTAAAATTGTTCAAGAAGTTGACCTGAGGTCATCAGAGGTCATGTTGAGGTCAAGGTCATAACTCATGAACACCTGACCCCACATGGATTAAACTTGACCCAACGTCACTCCTACCCTATACTACTCCACCCCACAACTGAATCGACCGCCTACTTAATAGGCGGTCGATACGCAGGCGAGACTATTGGTTCGCGAACCATCTTGTTTATTTTTCCAGACGCATCGGTCGTTGGCTAACTGACATTACTCCCCTGGTTCCAATGCTGTCAACTGATACATGTACATTTACTCTGAAGCTGGATGCTTTCTGGGCAAAGCCTTGGCAACCATCACTTAACATCAGGTTCTCAGAATATTCCAAGAAACCAAGTAAGTTGTCAAATCTATAGTGACTCATGCATTTTGATGTGCTTAGCCTAGATTCTTCCCACCAATTTTTTACCAACATATTTTTTGACTTGAATCGATAGAACATGTTTATAGTAATATAAACTGCAAGTAGTTTTCCATGATTTTGAGGAATATTGGAGAAAATTGCAATTTTTTACCTACTTAAATTTTTTTCGCCGAGCTAGGCCAAACATTTTTTTTTGATGAAATTGTTTCTATTTTAATATGTATTAAATCTTCAGGAGCTTTGTTTGATCTTTTATCTGGTTAATCCATCTGAGGTACAAATTTAGAATTTAGGAAACACAGGATAGTCACACCACCATCAACGAATGATATATTGCAAAGTAATTCTTTAATTCTAGGTGGGATCTAGGCTAGTCCCTTTAATTATCTCTTTTTCTCCTGTTAAATTTGACATTTTGATACCACAAGAAAACTCATGTCTCCTGATAGACTAGTCCATGTAAATTTCTTTGCCCAAATTACTTTTCCTTGAAGGGATCGTCCATGATTTTCAAACTTTGACAAAGTCTCCAGAATCGATCAATAATTTATACCTACTGAATAGTGGAAATACATTAAAAGTCAAAATCTTCATAATTCGTTTTAAACATGAGTTTATTTAACACTGTTTCACTCACAGTATTGTATTTGTGTCCCTTACCAATTTTCATACAACTTTGCTAAAGTTTCTTTAAAATATCACTCTTGGACATTACTATAAAACATATTCTTTTTTATTTTGACTGTTTCCAAGTAATATAGAGCTCAGCTTCAATATATATTGGATTGAATTTGACCCGATATGAAGCTGGTTCGCCACAACATATCATAACTTAGAGGCAAAAAAATAATTAATTTGACAGTTTAAACAGAAATTCAGAGTGCAGGGCCTCATTGTTTGTAAATTCAACCCGTACCATGGATTTTTGTTTAAATTGTCCAATAAATTATTGCTTGGCCTATAGTGTGTGATCACACCTAGCTAATTTAATGTAGGGACATGGAGTCGACCCAGGTCGAACCCATTTCTCAGTGTAGTGTGATCACAAAATAAGTGGTTTCGATGCTATATTGAACCCACATTAACAATATGGAGCGAGACCACCTTCACGAGGTAGTTTAATAGATAGAATATTTCACTTATAATATTCTATGCTGACGACAAAATGACGTAGGTCATCGAATAAAACACATAGTTTTATTCGATGACCTACGATGAATTGTCAATTTGGCCAAATAGAATCAAACCTTTGTTTGAGATATGTTATAAGAACCCTCATATGTTAATAAGGTCAAAGGTCACAGAACAAAGGTCAAAAGTCATTCGTAAACAATGCATTCCTTCTCTCTAAACATCTACATTTTGGGGGATTGTGTTAGCCAGGAGGACCTCATGGTTCCGAGTTCCAGTATTTTTAATATTTTACCTTATTTTTTGTTATAGGTCCAAAAGATATGTATGCATATAAAGTTCTACCATTGTTTGAAGGAGGCACTTTCAATAAATCATACAACAGTCAGTACAAGCCAATCAATTTCACTTTACCTTCAAACACAGCAAAGGTAGGTACTCTCCTCCCCCTTATTAACTACCGGGGGTACTCAAGTTTGGTAGGGGTGTGCCGCTTGGAAATTTGAAGTACCCCCCATGTATATACCAATTTTTAAGAAGAAGGGACCCATCCATATACCAAATTTCCAAAATTTTGAGTCGAGTTTATACAAAAATTGAAATTTTCTCCAAAAATGTACGCTAATTTGGTAGGAATTTCCTGATTTTTGTTTGAAATATAGAAAAAAATCCAAAAGTGGTGCAAATTTTGAAAAACAGACCCATGAAAATAGCAGATTTTGCAAATAAAAAGGACCCATTGGCATACCAGAGACCCTGATTTTGCTACCCAAGTTTGCGGCACATCCCCGTAATCACTTTTGTACTAAGTACCCCCCTCTGGATTAACTATCCCCTGCACAAAATATGGAAACCATGAATATTCTAAAACTGTAGAAAAGGGATATATTTTTCTTTTTTTTAACCAAATCAAGTCAAATTTATTCTAATATCATGTACCGGTATGCAAGTAGACACAAATAAAAACAAATATACTGGTCAATGGAGACCTGAAAGGATCATCCCCAAGGATTTAGTGTGTTACGGTCAGAGATGTTAAATGACCAAGGCCAAATTCACCTTACACTGAAAATTTGGAATAAGTTTTAACAAATTTAATACAATATGTACTTTCTTTCAGCAAAGCAACAAATATTAATATCTTAATTTTACCTTAACTTACAGTTTTGAGGTACCTCTGCGAAGTCCGCGCGACTAGCTAGATTTGTCAAAAATGTTTATATTCCACGCTATAGTCTAAGATAGTTAATTAATGTCCACGCATTAAGTCTTGACAAACTTGCAGGCGTATTCTTGCAATTCACAAGTTCCGGAATCCAGCTGGCAAAAGGTAAATCCAAAAGTTTCCTTGCGAAATCAAATGGCGATTTCCACACAATAATCCAGCAATCGCAACGAAGCTCCACTTGGCTTAAAAGCTGAATCCAGCGCACATAATCCACTCGGAAATTAAATATTAAAATAACAGTTTGTCTTTAATCCTCCAACTATCGTTATCTCCAATCTCCTTTCGAAGCTTAATTAGCAAACTCCACTCCACTGTAAAATTGTCCACCAAAATCAACTTCTCCTGAAGTTGTCAAAAGTTGAAGTCAATTCAACTTCCACACAAAACATCCATCTAGCTCCGATCAAGCAAAGTCAACTTCTGACCAAATCTGATCAGGCCACGGGCCACAGTTTCAACATTTTCATCCAAATTCCCCCACGACATCATTACTACTTTTAACATAGTAAATTGTACAGTCTTCAATGTGAGGGATTTTCCCAGCATCATAATATTTTCAAGTAAACAAATCTATTTCTGAAACTTTGGGAAATTCCCAATGATCACCTGATATTTTCATGCAATCAATTGCCTATTAAAATAGAATGGGAAATCACCTAAAATTGCAAAATATGAATCTTTCAGAAAAAGTCCCTTTCTGTAGCAATCAAAGATTTCAATAATTAAGCTTCTCTAATTAAACAATTAATAAACAAAAAACAAACAATTCAGTTTCACATAACAAGTGTTACAAAATTATGGCCTAATTTAACACAAAACCAGATGTACATCAAAACAAGACATGCCAAAACATAAAAAATTGCTGTAAATTGTAAAGATGTGCCTTATGTCTGTTTCTAAACCCTTTGGCTTTTCCAGACAGACAAGACAAAATCGGGTGACCTTAATTTACGAGCATTGCTCTTCAAGGTTTTCCCTCCAATGTAACTGCATTATTATTGTTCTTGTTGACATACTGGAAAAATAAAAACTGAAACTGAAGACCAGAGGTTTGAATTGATTGATCTGAAAAGATTTTCTTAATTTTGTGGATGCTATAATTT
>JXSR01S008991.1:118049-132608 GCA_000969725.1 Ophiothrix spiculata
ATGACAATCATCGCGTAATATGATAAACGCACGTGTACGTGATGTATACGTGTGCTTGATGGGCGTTTTATGAGAAAATGCATTAACCGCTAATTACATCACATACACAGGTCATTTGTAAGAGTTCATTGTTACCTGATAATGACCGTGCAGTTGTTTGCGTAAAAGTAGTTCTACAATCTTATTAGATTGGATCACGCTTTTCCGCAGGTTATTAATGTTTCATAAGCTAAATTTGCACATTTGGGTTGTAAAATGTTCTATCAACAATAAACGGCAATGTTTGATGCACTTGGTGGAGGCAATTATACATATACACAATGATGATAATGCATACTTGCCAACTGTTCCTATTTAAGAGGAACGGTCCTGTTTTTGGCATAAGAAAAAGGTAATTTTTACCAATCCGTTCCTCTTTTTGTAAAACTCACCCTATAGTAAAGTATAGGAAAATGGGAAATGTTCCTCTTTTTGGACAAAAATGTGCCAGTTTGTCCCTCTTTCCAGTTTTCAAATGTTGGCAAGTATGATAATGATGGAGATGATGACATAATAAGGCCTAAAAAAGCATGTTTGTTTGCCCTCCGCGACCAACCCTAAAATGCCAAAAATTTGGGTCGGGTATTTTTGTTTAATTTTTTTTTTCAAACATGTAAAATATGAAAACTCAATATTTTTGATGGAAAACGTAAAATTTAGCAGTATAAAGTCACATTTAGTAGTATAAAATGTATATTTCCTATAAATAATGACCCACAATCTTTGATTAAGCCCTGCATTGCTTGGTATTCAAGATAAAATCCATGGAATGACATCATTCTTTAAAATATATGTGAGGAGTAAAACCGACCAACCGACCCAAAATTTTCATTTTTCCACTGGAAGGCAAACAAACAATTTTTTTTTTTTGGCCTAACGACTATGATAAGTACCATAACAGCAACAATTGAGGACCCTAGAACCAGAAGGGGGTTAAGTCACATTGAGTACAATTAAACTGAGAAAATGGCACAAACATATCATTTTTGTTGTCTTGAATGGTATTGCTGTATCTCGCAGTGACTCTTACACATGATCATCAAATTACTACAATACTCGTACATAATGTAGAAATGAGAATTCTGTAGCAGGAAATTGACACAACTCAATTTTTAAGATTTTGTGACTTAACCCCCTTTTAGTTCTAGGGTCCTCAATTAAACCCTCCATGTTTTTATTTCTAATTGTGTACAGGAACAGCGCTAGGATGTGCAGATGGTACACCTATTACCGGCGTAGAACCCAACGAACACGGCACTTGGCTATATGGACGAAACGGATGGTGTAATGGTCGCGAAGTAGATCCATGGGTCATAGATATAACTTCGCAAGTATCTCATGGTGCAGTAAATAACGTGACATATTTTGGTTGGTATAACGGTGGGGATCCAGATCCTAAATCTCAGGCGGGATACATAGTTATGAACTCTTATTTGGTATACTATAGAAAATATGTATGACAAAGCACTGCCAGTAAATGTATTTTTGTAACTTGTTTTAGTGTACTCCTGCCCCAACAATGCCTGTTAAATTAAAAAAATCAGTATACACTAGGCCTGGGACTAAAACCCGGGTACCACCCCTCCTCCTTCCCCGTCTTGATCTTACCCGTACAAAATCTGCTGACCGATCACCCCAACTGGGCAATAAAATCATAGAATCGTAAACAAAAAAGTTTGTGCTCTAAAATTTATGATAAAATCATCATCTGATCGATGTAAACATGATAAATCATGAACACAATGGTCGTAGTAGACACATCAAACTTCCTGTTCTAACATTGTAAATGCTCAATTATCAATAACGTCCGGGTACCCGACCGAAAGATAAGTTGGGTAACCGGGTAGCAAAGTACCCGAAAAGTCCCAGGTCTAGTATACACATTTATAAAGCATAGCAGATACATCCTATTAGCATGCAATTTCACCTCAATCCACTCCCATGCTAAAATGTAATATGTATATATATATATTTGATATAATAGATACTACTTTAATTTATGAAAGAGAATTGATCATGTGCTCATTTGTGCAGGATTTCTCCAAGGGAAAACAAAGTTACTTGCAATATAGTTGCAATACATATACTGCATTTTTACTTTATTGGCCAGAACTCAGTAGGTGATATTCCGGCAAGCTTATAGAATTTAACTTTTCCAAAAAAGTGTGAAAACTGGCCAGGTTTTGAGACTTGCAGTATCAAAATTGAGCTGGAACTAACATAAGGTATCTTACATGTTTATATGTGTTAGGTATAGGGTATTAGAACACTTATTAGATCAGACAACAATTTTAGTTAAAGATCAAAGAAAATTTGCCTTGAAATTGCTCAAATGTCACTTCTTTATCCATTTAAGCAGGTGCATTGTATTGGATAAGGGCATGGTTCACAGTTTTAAAGGTATATGGGTCCATGAGCCTAGAGTTAAGATATTGGACCCCTTAATATTCAAATAATATGTGTTGTATATACAATTCCTGGAACTTATTCATTGTGATTTGAACCCTTGAATTGATCAGATCAATGAGAACACTGGAATCTACACAGCTCTTTGATGGGGGTTATTCATTTTTTTTTTTACAAAAATGCACTGCAGGTTACAAGAAATGTGGGTCCTGAAAAGTGTTTAAATTAGGTCTGGAATTAGGTGAAATTAAATGTATGTGAATTTAACATACATACAATTTATTTTATATTTATTCATAAATATGAACCCCCCCCCCTTGACCACTTAAGTGTTAAAACTACATTTGTGATGACAGTAAAACCAATGTCGGATTGCCTCTCATAGCAGCGAAGCATATTACTTAGTCTTCTCTGGTGAAGACTCTGCAAACCACCGTGAGTTGTGTTTATACTGGGCGTATCAAAATTCTTTGTACCCAGAGGTGTTTTATTTTAAAAAAATATTAAAAATAGAAGAAACTTTTCAATGTGAAAGTTTTTGTTATAAGTGAGTACCAAAATATCTCATCTTTATAATCTGAAAGTTTCAAGGCAATTGAACACTGTTTCAAAGAGTTATAGTCATTTATTGGATAATTGCAGATTTACACAAATACCATACACACTAACTTTTGTCTACCCATGCTAGTTCCTGTCACAAGGTGTCCAAAAAGGGTGGTTAATGTTCCCGTATATCTTCGATATTGACAACCATAAAGTGGGCTTATTTAGTACCATAATATAGCTAAGGGTCTATTCTATCCATTCATGACAAAATACTAATTATCAATCCAGATGTTACGTATTTATGACGTCATAAATCTGAAAATATCGATTTTTCGAGGACAAAAATGTGAAAAATCACAATTTTGCTACAAAAGTTCTAAATATCAGAGTTTCATAGGTGTTTTTGCTTTAACAGAATTACGATGACACTTTTAACATTTCTGGTAAGTTTCAGCTCAAGTGCATTTTGATATTTTTCAAAATAACAAATTGAAATTATCCGCAGTGACAACCACAAACCTGCCCCACACCTGAACTTTGACGGCTTATCTTACTCCCATCTGTTGAAGAATCCTCCATTTTTTTCCCATAAAAATGACCGCAATGGATTAATTTATAATTGCTAGAATGTCCAGGGTCAGTTGTTTTTGCATTTTTATGCAGCAAAAAAATAACTCAAAGGTATAATGTATCTGTCAGGAGGGTTAAATCAATTCAATGCTCAAACACACGCATTTCGACAAAAACATTATCTTTCTTTAAAAGCATGTAACTTTTGAATGCAACATGCTATTGCCATGAAATAAAATTCTTAGACAAGTTAAAACTACACAAAAATTAAATATTTCAGTATTTTTATCAAAACTTATTCTCATCATTGTGAAAATTATTCCGAAATGTATACAAGATCAGGGTACAAAGAATTTTGATACACCTTGTAGTGCAGGGTGGTTGCTGTGTAATCACTTCGGAAGCAATAGCAAAGCTCATTGGGACTTGAATTTTTTTATTGGGGCTCTCCTTACAGGGGAAATCAATCTGGACTTTGTACATCTAGATTTAAGTGCATTTCAGCAAATTATCACACAGGCATTTATGGGGGAGCGGGTTGGCGCAGCGGTAGTTCCCTCACCTTATACTCCTGCATTCAAAACTGAATTTAAAAAACATCTTGGAGCCCTGTTGAAGATAAGCTTCCTTTAGAATACTTGGTACCAAGTACCAAGTTGGGTTTCCTTGGCGAAAGGCTAAACATGGTGAAGGTGATAAAAGTGATCTAAATTGCAGCGTGTCAATCGGCACCATTGGAGTAAACTCAGATTGATACCCTGGTCACATAAGCTGCAACACCAGTATGACATGGTGAATGCTTGCGATGCCCGGTCGGACGCCGGTCGAAGTGGTTATGTGACCATAACTGAAGACATCGTATACAAGCTGCAAGATTTTAACTCGGAATTAAATTCTTGATGCATGCTTCCAGCGTCTCTACGGCTCACGGACTCCGGTCAGTTTCCGGTCAGACACCGGCCGGTGTCGGATCGGTGTCTGCTGGTATGATGCCGTAAACACATTGTAACCTCGCCGCAAGGTCATGTGACCAGGGTATGACTTGCAACTGTGTGAACACAATTTACACTTCGAAAATGTACATTTATCTGGATGAGTACAGATTGAGGCCCTCATGTGGAGAGCCCCATCATCCCGCAAGTTTGGTTGATCTGCAGCAAAGTAGATACCGTGTTATTTAGTAGGTTATTGTCATGGTATTATTATTCAGTGCAATAAAAAAAGGTCTACAAGATTCATGTATGGATCAATTTTGTCTTGAATATTTTGATAATAGAAATATAGTTTTGTATATAATCCATAAATATATATGTGTGTTCACAGGATGATATTTTGATCAGTTATGCCCATGACGTACTAGCAAGACACAGCTAGTGTCTTGTTTGATTTATGGCTCTACCAAGACTCAAACCAGACACTTGCAATTGAAGATATTTTTAACTTTAGCATCTCTGTTAGCATCTAGCTATACTTTGATCAACACCAAATAGGCGGGCCTCTTCACATCATGAATTGATATAGATAAGCGCACGCGTAGCTATAGGCACAGAACAGCTGCAGGAGATGCAACGTGCGTTACACATGTGACTCGTGCATCATTGTCTACGGTGCGCATGCAACTGGGATTATGTTTACTTGCGGATGAAGAAAAGCCTCATAATTCCCGCCTATTTAGTGTTGATCAAAGTAGTAACTGGGATTATGTTTACTTGCGGATGAAGAAAAGCCTCATAATTCCCGCCTATTTAGTGTTGATCAAAGTATAGACACTAGCTGTGTCTTGTTTGCATGTCATTGTCATCAGCATTAGGTTTGCATTCATACCTACCATGAATATTTATATTTATAACATTCGGCTGAAAGCCAAACTAATCCCAATAGTGCAAATGCATGAAATTCAAGGGACGCCTCTGTGGTGTGAAAGAATATCGGAAAGATCGAATATCAGATCGAAAGGAGTGTTAATGGTATGTATAAGTACAGAGCATTTAAGATTGAACCCTTTATATATGTTCTGGGTACGCTGCAATGTGATAAAACCATTTTGTATTTGATATTGAAACATTCATATATTTCAAGCAATATTATCGGATTCCATTTGTATCTCAATATAATTAATTAGTATTCCTTTTCCTAGAAAAAATTGCAAAGAGGCTGGTTTCAACCAATTATGGTAGGTATAGGTGTAAATATTTACAGAAAAAAAGTAAGAAAGGGTAGGGGCTGGGGAACCTTATTATTGGATTGCATTGATATCTCAATATAATTCATTGAATTTTTACAATGTAAATCCTTTGTTGTATTTTGTCATTTACAGTCTTTCAAAAAGATTTATTTGTCTCTTTGTATTTTCTGTAAATTTTCAATAATTAGTTGAATAAAAGTCTCAGAACAAAGAAATTGGATAAGAAATTCAATTTTGCAATTATTTGTTCACCATTTAGAATGATTATTTTGCTGTCTGACTATAAAACCAAGGACCACCCCAGGGGCCAACCATTATATGCTTTCAAATTTTCCACTTGAAATTGTTCGTATTTATTTTATATTCACAAGTTTTATAAAAACAGCAAAATAGTGATACTTTATATCAGAGCCGGAATGTCCAGAGCGACAAGTTCATTTGCCATTACCTGAATTTGCAGCATTGATGTAACATGCATACAGGGGCGTCGGAACCGTGTAGGCCATGTAGGCTTTGGCCGCACCACTTTTTAGCCAGAAAAAGAAAAAAATAAATTTAATTTTCTAAAGACGTGTTTAACATAAAATTAACATGATTTGACCTAAACCTTACCCACTGGTCCACATAAAATCCGATAGCCGGGTATAAATCATTCATGGACACCCTGTATTATCAGATTCCATTCATGTCTCAATATAATTAATTGCATTTTTACCATGTAAATCCCTTGTTGTATTTTGTCATTTACAGTCTTTTAGAAAGATTGATTTGTCTCTTTGTATTTTCTGTAAATTTTCAATACTTAGTTGAATAAAAGTCTCAGAACAAAGAAATTGGATAAGAAATTCAATTTTGCAATTTTTTGGTCACCATTTAGACTGATTATTTTCGTGTCTGACTATAAAACCAAGGACCACCCCAGGGGCCCACCATTATATGCTTTCAAATTCTCCACTTGTAATTGTTCATATTTATTTTATATTCACAAGTTTATAAAAACAGCAAAACAGTGATACTTTATATCCGAGCCTGGAATGACCAGGGTGACAAGTTCAATTGCCATGACCTGAATTTGCAGCATTGATGTAACATGCATACAGGGGCGTCGGAACCGTGTAGGCCATGTAGGCTTTGGCCACACCACTTTTTAGCCAGAAAAAGAAATAAATAAATTCAATTTAGTTTGATGTGTTTTATTATACTGCCATCTCATGGCAAAAGGAACCAAGTGACATTTAGGGGGAAATTGAGTTATTGGTTGGAAATGGTTAAGGGGGACCATATCTAACTAATAAACTCGTAAACACACAACCACTAAAAATAACACCTTGAAAATTGAGAATCGTGTACAAGTCAATGGCAGCTTCAAACAGTTTTTGATCAATAAGTCAAAGTAATCAATTTGTCATTTGGTACCTTTTGCCATGTGAGAGCAGTATTACAGTCCTGGCATAAACAACCACAACTTAGCAATGTACAAATTTGTTTTTAGTAGACTTTGTCTTCTGGGTCTTAGTTGTTTCCTTATTTTTGATATCTTACGGACCAAAGGCCGCACCACTTTTATTTTCCTTCCGACACCCCTGACATTGCCAACATTGTAGATGTTGGTCTTTCAATTTTGTTTCCAATCCATTCAGATTACAATTTTACCACCAGATTTTTCATTTAAAATCTCTTAATCTGTGTTATCAAATGTGGCCACATACGTGTTTGTTTGTAGTGGTATATGACCATATAAATCATGGGATCTTCATATCAGTCGGATAAGGCAAAGGTTATTTCTCCGTCTGAAAGATATTAATGTAGAAAATGATTATTTGTTCATTAGTCCTTATCAATCACCCTATGCTATGATGTTTTGATATTATCTTTATGAAGTTACACAATACGTTGGGTATATAAGGCCTAAACAGTTTTTGTGTTGCCCTTACTATTGACCTCAAAAATTAGGAACCTTTTTTTTTTGGAACAAAGCTATAATAATCTGCCATGATAGAGTCCCTTGAAGCTCTTGGTTATATAGTTGGTTTAGAGGCTCAAAATCCAGTTTTACGAGTACAATATAACAAAACGTCTCAATTCCTCCCAAAATTTCTCCAACATTTTATACAAGTGTGTGTGGGAGAGGGGAGCAGAGGAGGGATAATATGTATTCTCATTTTGTGCCCATTTATGATACCAAAAGTAGGATAACCAGCATAGAGTAAGGGGAGATGGCAGACAAATAATTTACTTGGGAAAAACAGGAAATCATGAAGGACAAGAAAAACAAGAGGAAACAGTGGGAAAATGCTGATAATGGTGGGAAAGATGTGCAAAAAATGGTGAATATTGCTGAAAACTTTTTTTGTCTTTTTCTTTTCGTTTTGAGATTCAACTGTTATTTATTTGGATCTATAAAAATTAAATTTTCCTGTTAAAACTCAGGAAGAAGTACGCTTACGCAGGAAAAAATCTGGAAGAAAAATGTATTTGCCCCCTGACCGAAAGTTTAGCTACGCCTCTGGATATTAAAGGCTTTAGCCACTTCTTGGCTTAATCAAAGACTTGTAGCAGCCTGTAACAAATTGAAAGGCAACAACAAATACCAAAATTTTCAAATTTTATTCTTAAGATTAACATAAAACACAACAATTTATTATATTTTTGCCTCATGGAAGTGGTATAGATAAGATATCTTATTACTTCCATGAGTAAATTACGGGGGTTGAATAACAATGGGCAGTCAAGCAAATCACAATTGCCTGCCAATTATGTAGTGCAATACCAGAACATCAGATAATATGAAGTTTTTGTGATATTTGCAACAGCTTCCTATTGGGTCAACGATGCAATTGTGATTAAATGTCTGCCCAAGGAAATAACCCCTTGAATACCCCTCTCCTCCTCATCGAGCCCAAAATTGCAAACTAACACATTAATCAATTGATTTCAAATTTTTCAATCAAAGAGCTGCGAGTATAACATGCACTCAGAATCCACAAGAAAAGGTGCAGCGACTGGATTTCAAAAGTAGAGACCTCTATCATAGTAATAGTAATTCTATTGACACTTTAAAGTGAAAGAACTTGTCATACTTT
Source organism: Ophiothrix spiculata (assembly GCA_000969725.1). NCBI lineage: Eukaryota > Metazoa > Echinodermata > Ophiuroidea > Amphilepidida > Ophiotrichidae > Ophiothrix > Ophiothrix spiculata. Next base: position 126,879 of record JXSR01S008991.1, read on the forward strand.
GCTATCTGTGGAGGTATAAAGTACACCAAGTTCATATTATATTTAGAAAGATCTTAAATATTTGCTTTACCTGAATTAGCAAAGTACACGACTGTCTCGTAAAATTTTACATACATATTGTATTTTTGTGTATAAAGATTTTCTCTGTAATGTATCGTTTAACTCGAGCATAACATAAGCAAGTGAAAGCATTTCAATAACACTGAAAATCAACCAACCACATGCTGTAAGTAGATGTGTAAATGAGTAGCGACTTTTTACATTTCTACCAATGTTTTCTCCTCTCTCTTTCATACCTGTCAACATTCTTAAATTCTGATGCGGGAGACTTCCATAAACAGTAACATTTACGGACAACAGACATATGAGGTCAAAAAGTACACCCAAAACGTTTTGAACAGCTTTGAAAAAGGATCTCACTAGCACACATACGACTCATAACTACTAGTATCTCATAATTCAATTACTGAACCAAAATTGGATCCACAATATAGTTTTTAAAAACGTTTTCACCATTGTCTTCTGTAATACAACAATACGCATTGCCACCTATAGGAAATTTTCACGCTATAGCAGAACAATGCGGTAGAATTTTTCAAAAAGAGGGAGATTTGCCTTTAAATGAAAACCCGATCGGGAGGGCGGAAGGACTACCAAAAATCGAGAAAATCCCGCCTAAATCGGGAAACTTGACAGGTATGCTCTTTTATTGTCCTTTTTTCCCTCTCTAGATTATATTCTCATTTGATTCATTTAATTTTCCTCTGAAAATTCCTTAGGGGTAGGGATGTATGTGTGTTGGGGGTGGAGGGGTGGAGGGGGAGGGAGGGAGGAAATTGCCCCCACATTTGCCACCACCGTAGAAAATAAGACAGTTTGTTTGTTTATCCAGGTATGAACCTTAGAGGACACATGGGTAATTGTGACAAAGACATGAACACCAAGCCTATTGCAAAAAATAATTAATAATAGACAGCTTTTGTATAGCGCTATTAAATTTGTGAACATATTCTCAGAGTGCTGCTGCCTATTATTATGCTGCCGTCAGGTCATAGTCACAATAGGAGTCACTGGCCAAGCGCACACGTACTCTATCCACACTTAGACTGTAATGTTTCCCATAACAGCTTCCCAATATTGCTCGGGTCGACGAAGCATTCGAGATTAAATGTCTTGCCCAAGGACATAACCCATTAGCCATCTTGGGGATCGAACTCGCGACCTACTGACCGTTGACCACACTAGCTCTTGCATGGATAGTCTGATAGTCCATAACGGACTAATAAAAACACAATGCTGACTAAAGGTCATTCAAATCCAACTTACAACAAATGGTGTACAGTTTTCTAACTTTGTGAGAAACAAAATGGACAATTTATCAGGCTTTCCATAAAATATTTGTGTTTATGATTAGATGTTTATACTTGACACAGTTTTTATATGTAATTCACTGTATGCCATAAAACATCAAAACAGATCAAGTGTTTATGTAAACTTGGCAAAGTGTTATGCAGGATTTGCTGCAAAACAACAACTAAAATGTTTGGGAGTGTTTATGCCTAAAAATGTTCATATATGTGATGACTCACCCTGAAAAGGGGGACTTTACGACAGAACACTTTTGAAGAAACGAATGGAAATAGGCCGCAAAAAATAAAGAAAGTAATAAGAATTTCCAGCAGATTTTCTGTTGTAAAATTTGATTGCCTTGATCAATTTCAACAAATAAGGTGTTATTTTAAAGCTTACAAAATACTTGAACAAATGAAATGATAAAATCAAAATTGATATCATCTTCAAAGTCTTCCCCCCCCCCTTTCGGGTGAGCCATCACATATACCGTATGCATGATTCACTGCATGTCTCAAAAAACAACAGTTAATATATTAAGGCAGTGTATATGCTTGACACCATGTTTATCCGTGATTCACTGCATATCACAACTACTCCGGGCGGAGATTATATGGTCAGAGGTTTGTTTCAAGTAATCAGATTCTACGTATCTCCAATAGCTGCCATTTGAATATACCATAGCACCTTATCACTAGAATTCAACTGCCTATAAGTTTCATGTGTCAGTGACTTAAACATGTGTAATCAGTTGATACAATTTATGAAAAATAGCAGCTATTGCACTCTTGCATTCACATGATGAACTAAGAATTATATAGTATCATTATGTGAGTGCAAGAAAGTCGTATCTGCAATAGCTGCCATTTGTCATTAATTTGGATAGCACACTGTGTAATCCCCAGTCCTGGGTCTATCAGTTGTTCGTGAAATAGTTCTCCAGATGACATTGTCACTTGGAGAACCATTTCAAGAACCACTAACATAAGGCAGGCAACTTTTGGTGGATTTTTTAAATTTTAGTGACAGTGGTGTTAAATAAATATAACTTAAAGCAGCCATTGTAGATATGACTTTCTTGCACTCAAGACAAATGTTGAGTAAAAAGCAGGATGGGTTACAGCCTTGCACCTTATAATCAGAAAGATAACATGTGATAAGAAAATGTAATCAAATACAACTTTGATAAATATATTTATATTCTAAATGGATATGAAAGTAAATAAGAAAAGGTTCAAATTTAGTTAATTAACATTGTGTAAGTTTGTCTTTAATCTTTTCTTAAGGTTGGGTCATGATGTGAGCAAAGTACTTATACAGAGTGTCTCAGAACAATTAATACTTAATGGCAAAATCCTGCACAGGTCCTGAAGTTCAGTTTGGACAGTGCATGCCATGACTTGAAACCCTCACTTATCGTGTTGGGATTTATATATTATAGTACTCATATTGAGAAAAATATATAGAACGATTTTTGACTGGTTTTGTTATGATTTTTCAAAATTTAACAAATTTGTTGAAAATGTACCCTTAAATTTAGGAATTGTTGTCAGAAAAGAGTTGTAGGAAAAACTCGCCCTGTAACACGATTTTGTATGTCTTATTATTTATCTGCCATCCCAAGATCTTGGAGTAAAATTACTTAAAGCAATACTACAAGATTTTGATCAAAAATGGTTTATAGTAAAAACAGCATAAAATGGAGGAATGTGACTATCTAAAAGTGTTTTCAAGTGTATTTTGTAAAAAATAATGTTTTGCCACCAAAAAATGGATAAAAATCTTATGCATGCTTTCCTATACTAACACATGTGGAATTAATTTCGGGATCCCGAATTTAATTCCACAAATGGCCATAACAGGAAAAGTAAGCATCTTTGAGCCAAATTGTTTGGAGGGTATTCATATCTACCCAAAACAAACCCAATAAGCCTAAAAAAAATCGTAAGTCATGGGTGACAGGGGGCGCTTCATTTTTAACACTTTATAGTATTGCTTTAAATGTTGTTGTGCAACATGAGAACAACAACAACAGCAACAACAAAACTACACTGACATGTGAGACAAGCAGAACGTATAATCAACTTTATAAAGCTCATAAATGCTCTGATTGCTTCCACTAAAGAAGTGTGTGAAATCTTTCTGACCCACCCTGTATTTTGTTAGGACAGAATGAGTTTTTGGCTGTTTACTTATAAAGAGTGCAGTGGCATGCATAGATATATTGTATTATATTGACTATGCTGTAATAGATAAACTTGAACGTGGGATTATATAGGTGACAAAATAGAAGATTTTTGAATTGCATGTAGTGTTGTAGCTAATCTTCAGTAGTGACACCACCCAAAGAAGAACAAGAAGTATTTACAAAAATCATCTTGTTTAGGCTTTTGCCAAGGAAACCCAACTTGATATTTGGTGGTACCAAGTAACCTAAAGGAAGCTTATCTTCAACAGGGCTCCAAGATGTTTTTAAATTCAGTTTTTGAACTGACCACCATGCATTGTAAAAGATCAATGTGTTCCTAACAGGGAAACCATAAAATGTGTTCATGTAAAAATTTCAGTGTCAACCTTTTAATAGTTGCCTGATGTTTTGGCATAAAGTTCCAATTTATTGTAATTTTTTGATCTTTTGTCCCAGGGTTAACTCGACTCTCATTTTGGTAAATTTGTGCGGTCTAAATATCAGGGTCGAAAATGTGAGCTTAAAGAATAAACAAGCACCAAAAGTAGGCACTTGAGGAACTGATTTGTCTCATGATACTTTGAAAACTGATTTTTGCCCCCATTTGAAGTTTGAGGAATTCTGCCAATTTTAGTAATTAGAATTTAAATTTTGCCAAAAAACAAAATTGTAAATAAATGTCACATTCATGGTAAAACTTGTAATTCTTGTTGTAAAGGGTGCCATAAAACTAATTTCGGCCCAATGACATGTGGGTCTCATGAAGGAAACTGCAAAGACCGTGTGGAAAGAGACATTATCTATGACATGTATTTTTGCCCTCTTTGGAAGTGAGTAGCCCTTTTGCTTAAATTGCTTGTTTTTATGATTTTAATGGTATTTTACCATAAACTTATGGGCCATCATAAAAACTACATTCAAATAACTGCAAATGTATTATGGGTTCCAATTGGATTTTTTTTACCAAAGTTGAGTAAAGATCATAAAACATGCCCACCATTGTTTCTGCTAAGACTATATGGTCTGCTAGGAGCCAGGAAAATTGGTGTAATAGGTATCTGAAATGTGTAAAAAAGATTACTTTTCTTACTTTACATGGCCAATTTTCAGCCTAAGCTCATGGATTTTGGCATAAGCACCTCTTCAACTTTGTTAAAATTGCTCAAATTGCCGCAAGCTTAAAAACCTTAGAGGGAACACTGATGCTCACTATTAAAAAAAACGCTACTGTATTATGCTTGCTTGCTTATGCTTAACCCTTTCAGTCCTGAATTGTCATATGGGTATACAGCCCATACTGAATTAATCTACACTCAATACAAATTGGAACGCCTGAGCGTTCTCTCGTATGCTCCTTAGGAAACGCTGAGGCGTTCTATCGGATTGAAAGGGTTAATATACAATTTTCCCCAGAGCATGCTGCACAGAATAACAGCATGATTTGTGTGCAATTGATTGTATGATTGATATGCAATAGGTTGCATGATGGATGTTCAAGAGATTGAATGATTAGAATGCATCTGATTGCATGGTTGGTGTGTGTGTGAAATTAATTACATGATGGGTATGCAAGAGATTGCATGATTGGAGTGCAAGAGATTACATTATTGGTGTTCAAGGGTTTGTATGATTGTGTGCAAGAGATTTGGTGATTGGTGTGCACGAACCTGCATGATTGTATGCAAGATATTGCATGATTGGAGTGCAATTGATTGCATGATGGGAATGCAACAGGTTACATGATTTGTATGCAAATGATTTCATGATTGATGATTAATATATTGAATGATTCATGTGCAATTGATTACATGTGCAATTGATTGCATGATGGGTGTGCACTAGATTGCATGATTGGTATGCAAGAAATTTGAATGATTGTCATGCAAGGGCTTACATGATGGGTGTGCAAGAGATTAATGATTGATGTGCAATACATGCTATGATGTGTGTGAAAGAGATTTCATGATGGGTGTGCAATAGAGTTAATGATTGCATGATTGGTGTGCAAGAGATTGCATGATTGGTGTTCAAGAGATTGCATGATGGGTGTGCAATAGAGTTAATGACTGATGTGCAAGAGATTGCATGATGTGTGATCAAGAGATTGCATGATTGGTGTGCAAGAGATTGCATGATGTGTGTGCAAGAGATTGCATGATTAGTGTGCAAGAGATTGCATGATTGGTGTGCAA
>JXSR01S008991.1:157577-170391 GCA_000969725.1 Ophiothrix spiculata
GGATTTTATCAATACTGTTTTCACACTAGGGTTTGCAAAACACCCCTAAAGGGTTCTGAAGCCAAAATATACCCTTTTTCCCCTATTCACACCCTTAATCAGGATTTTATCAATACTGTTTTCACATCAGGGTTTGAAAAAGTACCCTATTTCTTGAAAATTGCCGAAAATCACTGTTTTTGATACGGTACCCTAACCGTTGTCACCTGATACATGATACACTCGTCAGTCCTCAAAAACAACCCTAATTCACCTTTTTCTTGGTCATGCTCTGCCTGCAACATTATATTTGAGTGCCCCCCCCCCCCTTCCATGTTTGGGATGAACACTGAGATTCTCCTGGACTCTAGGTAGTTTTACTATGCTGCTTATTGGGTAAATTGGTTGATCTATAAAACTGGATTAATTCTCCTTGATTCTATTGTTGTTGTATTTTGTACAACTCTGCGTCAAATTGTGCCTTCCAGTCCGATTCTTATCCTGGGTTTGAATGTACTGCCTTTGAATTTCACATTTTGTTGAATATAGGTTGATATGAGAGATATGAGAATTTTCATTATTTCATTCCATTTAAAGCAGAATTGGACAAAATTTTAAATTTTATTTGAGTATAATTTACACTTCATATGTTAGAAAATAACAGTAAATTACCAGATATCGGGAAAATTTTGATCAAAACATTCAGAAAATTCTAAAATTTGAATATTATTTTGTTTGTTGATCTTGGGTATGAGGCTATTCTATAAATATATTTATTGATGCTTTAAATCAAGAAAGAGACCAAAATGTGTTTGTAAAACGTTGCTTTCACATCATATATTGCAGATAGATCAAAGGAAATTTGGAGTTTGCCTTAGATCTCCTGAAAAGACCGATTTAAAAAATCAAATATAGAGGGCAGTATTTATCGTTGTCGACAACGATAAAAGAATATCTAAATATTTTGATATAAAGCGTTTGAATTTGACAATGAAACTTTGCACGCTGTCATTATTACTGCTAATACTTCAAAGGATGCAAAAATCTCAAAATTCTTAAGGAAAAGTTTGTGGATGATGCTGAACTTGTCCAATGTCCCTTTAAGTTGATGACCATGGATACTATTACGTATGCTACATTGTCCCAGACTATAATACAAAGTTTCTGAACCCATCTTGTTTTATCAACAGACGGAAGATGTGTGCGTGAAAATGGTAAATGATCCCGACAGGCCGGGACAGTGGGTGGACGTATTCTGTGAAAACGAATTTGCAGCCTACATGTGTCAGATGGACGCCGACCCCAAATGGGACCCCAACGATTTACCAGTCAGCCGGTGTACTGATCCAGATTACCAGTCTTATTTTCTTTCTTGTTACAAACTTGTGCAAGATGTTGCAGACTTTGAGACCGCTAAAGCTACATGTGAAGGAGAAGGTGCAACTCTTGCATCATTTCCTGATAGGTTTGAACTTGCTTTTGCTGAAACTGTTATGCACTTTAACAGACTTGAAGGAATCTGGCTCGGCTTGGAGAGGGATGAGGTAAGTTCTTTTATAATAATAATAGTAATAATAGTAATAATAGTATGAGAATAAAGGAACATTTATATAGCGCTCTAACGGAAATCACAACGCTTTACAAAAAGAAAACTTAGCAACAAAAATAAAAAATATACAAAGGCAATAAACAAAATCTAGTGCAAGAAACAGAAACAATACTTTGGAAACAAATGGGTTTTCAGCATACGTTTGAATACAGAGACAGACGACCACTCTCTGATGCTAACCAGAAGCTGATTCCAAAGCCGGGGACCACAAATTGGAAACCTGTTGTCTCCAGCTTGGTGTTTCGAGCGTGGTACACAGCAAGTCTGGTAGCATCAGGTGAGGAGCGAAGTCGATGTCTACTGTCCATGTTACAATTTGGATCATTGTACAACTGCAAAAAATCAATGAGGTAATTTACTTGAAGCTTTCCAAAGATACATCATTGACGTTGATCTAAATTTCATAATTAATAAAAAACTACACAGCTTATTTTCTAACCTAGGCCACAAATTTATTTGATAACCCTCGCATGATTCTCCAAAACTGGTGCAAAAAATTTCAAGGTTTTTTGCTATAGGCAAAGTAAACATTTCTTGGACAATATAAACAAAAATCCAGGTTAGGGGTTGCATTTACAAGCAATGGGCCCTGCACTCTGGATTTCTGTTTAAACTGTCCAATAAATTACTGTTTAGCCTATAGGGATCCTTTTCAAGTGTTAATGAAACAGCTCTCACCCCGCTCAAATTGATGAAGTTAAGACAAAATGGAATCTTCATCCCCTCAGATATATGTTTTTTTCCATTCCTGGGGCGATCAACCCAATTACAAATCTGGCACTGATTGCACCACATGTAATACAATTCTAATTTCCATTTCATCAGGGTGGCCAATACAAATGGATTGACGGTTTTCCACTGACTTACACCGACTGGTATCGTAATTACCCTTCTAACGATGGCTGTGCTGAGATGAACTACAATGGCTGGTACGACGAAGATTGCGCCAAGGAGAATTATTATTTCTGTAAAACAACACAAGGTAACATGTCACAACAATGATGAGATTATATTTTTATGTGACCATCCAACACATACCTCCAGTAAAGTTGGTCCTTGCTCAAATTTGGTGTCACAATAATGATAAGATTATGTGACCATCCACCACAAACCTCCAGTAAAGTTGGTCCTTGCTCAAATTTGGTGTCACAATAATGATAAGATTATGTGACCATCCACCACATACCTCCAGTAAAGTTGGTTCTTGCTCAAATTTGGTGTCACAATAATGATGAGATTATGTGACCATCCACCACATACCTCCAGTAAAGTTGGTCCTTGCTCAGATTTGGTGTCACAATAATGATGAGATTATATGACCATCCACCACATACCTCCAGTAAAGTTGGTTCTTGCTCAGATTTGGTGTCACAATAATGATGAGATTATGTGACCATCCACCACATACCTCCAGTAAAGTTGGTTCTTGCTCAAATTTGGTGTCACAATAATGATGAGATTATGTGACCATCCACCACATACCTCCAGTAAAGTTGGTAATTGCTCAAATTTGGTGTCACAATAATGATGAGATTATGTGACCATCCACCACATACCTCCAGTAAAGTTGGTCCTTGCTCAAATTTGGTGTCACAATAATGATGAGATTATGTGACCATCCACCACATACCTCCAGTAAAGTTGGTCCTTGCTCAAATTTGGTTTATTGCATAAAAAAGAAAGCCTATTCAGCATGAAAAATGACATTTGTTTCAAATTCATTGAGAAGTGAAGTTACGATTCCTTAAAGTATAATAGGGGGGGGGGTGAAAAACTTGCCATATCTATACCTGTTTTTGGCTCAAAAACCAACCCATCAATATACAAATTTTGTTGAAAAAGTACCCAATTTTACTCCAATTGGGTGTTTTTTTTGTAAATTTTCCCGAAAAGCACCGAATTTATGAAAATTGGGTGCTGTCATCTGAGATGAAAACCACTCGATCGCTATACCAAATCTGTAAAAAACCCACCCCAAAAGGCAGGCACATATACAAATACGTTGTCAATGTACCCCCCCCCACCCCCGGGATGGGATAACAAGTATACATAAAAACGAGAAAATGCATGTTAAAGTGTTCATATTATACACATTTTTCAATGTATATTAGGATGTATATTAGGCCCAATGTATATATTGGTAGGTTGACAATGACTCAAGTCAGAGCTACTTGGCAGTATGCCAAATTCACTATATTTTGTTGTTTCACCATAAATTTCAGAGCAAATACCAACCCCAGAACCTCCAGGTTATGGCTACTGTGACGATGGATGGTTCCGTGAAGATGACCAATGCTATTACTTCCCAGAAGAGGCAGCCACAGATTGGGACACTGCCAACTATATATGCCAGAGCACCTATGGTGGCGCTACACTCGCTAGCGTCCATAACGATGACGAGTCTTTGTATTTGAGATCACAGGCTACCATAGAATGGGGATCACCATACCCATTTTGGATTGGTCTTGAGATGGACAGTGAGGGTTAGTATTGCTATTTGATGATATCAGGGATTTTATTTTTTTAATTCAATATTAAACATTTTCTAGATTTATAAGAATAATTCTATAATTTGTAATTCTAAGTAGAATCTAGGCTAGTAGTCCCTTTAAAGCAATACTATAAGATTTTGATCAAAAATGATTTACAGTAAAAACAGCATAAAATGAATGAATGGGGCTATCTAAAAGTGTTTTCAAGTGTATTTTTTCAAAGAATTGTTTTGCCATTGAAAAATGGATAAAAAGGACATGCATGCCTTCTTATACTAATACATGTACATGTGGAATTAAATTCGGGATCCTGAATTTAATTCAACAAATGACCATAACAGAAAAAGTTAGCATATTTCAGCCAAATCATTTGGAGGGTATTAATATCTACCTAAACCAAACCCAATAAGCTAAAAAAATCAAAAGTCATGGGTGGCAGAGAGCGCTTCATTTTTAACACTTTATAGTATTGCTTTAATGCGTATTCATTTGAAGAGGTAGTTGCTGCAGTGGTAAGCCTGTCAGATAATGCAAAAGCTCCCAAGCTTAATTAGCCCAAGAATGAAAATCATGTTTGCCCTTTCCCAACCGACCCAAAAATCATGAAAATCCAGGATTGTTTTTTTGCCTTTGTGAACTCCCACCACCTTAAATTTTGTAAATTATATCATTACTCCATTTCTCAAAGTTGTTTTTCATTTCAAATCGGGTAGTGTACGCCACTCTTAATGCGTGTGTCAACAGTGTGAGCGTAAACAATAAAAATAAACAAATCACGCTCTGCAAACATGTGTGTAATAAGTGCATTAGTACGTAGAATGTCTTAACAACAAGCGTCGGAAAGAAAAACCCAGCGAACGAGTGAAAAAACAACTCTGAGATAAATTATAGATAAGGATGCGCATACTAGGCAAATATGTTTTGGAACATTTTGAAACCCATAAACATCCATTTCACTACCTGGTAAATGTTTCCATAATAACCACTGTACATCGTGGAAATGATTGTTTACCCTTACTTCAGGCCTTACAACAATATAGCAAGCTTTGCATCTTATACAACAAATTGACCCACAAACCCTACTGATTTTTGTCATGAAAGGGGAACAATCAATTTATATTTTTGGCCCTATGGAGAAATTTGGATTATGTTCTACATTTCAGACAGACCAGTCAATCAATGTCACTTTGATTAAAGAAAAACAAAGTAAGCCAACTCAATGTGGGGAGGATAATAACATAAGCCTAATGAGTACAAAAAATAAAAAAAATAAAGAAAAGAAAAAAATTATTATCAATAACTTTGAAGGCCTAGTATATGCACAAACAAAAATATATCAAACTTACCAAACAGCAATTAACAAGAAACTGATAATCCACATAAAAGACGATTAATAGACGGACCCACTAGCTTTCGGAAAGTATACTTTCCTTCTTCGGGTTCACAGGAACATATAAACAAGAAAAATGAACAAATAAAACTACAAGAACATTATCAAAATATATTTCCACAAATGGTAAAATACACAACTTATCTTACTGAATCCTGGCGCTAAAAAGTCACTTTAATATAAAACATTTTTATCATTACTCCAATTTAGGCTACTATGATTGGAAGGACAACACACTTCTAGATTATCAAAACTGGAGAAGGAGCGAAGGAGAACCTGACCTTATTTGGCCAGGACAGAACAGATCGTGCGCCTTCATGCCACCAGAGGCGTTTGAGTGGCACGATGATACATGTGGTACAACCAAAAGATTTGCCTGCAAACGACCTATATGTAAGTCATCAATTCACTTCATTTCAGTTCAGTTCAGTTCAATTCAATTTGATTCAATTCAATTCAGTTCTGTTCAATTAAGTTCAATTCAATTCAGTTCAAATCAATTAATAATGCTTCTGAAATAAATTCAAATCAGAGAGCTCTAAAGATTAAAAATCAGTCAAGCAGCGTTTAACATTTTGGTATTCAGAATTCAACAGACTTAAGGTGGTCTAGCACAGATAGAATTCCTCTATTTATTTTCCTTATTTTTTGATATATGATGTTTTCATATGTGCTGATCACATTTCTGAAATTAAAAAAAAGGGGGGGGGGGAGTCACCGACTTAGTTGAAAAATCCATTTCAAAAACACTATGTTTTACCACTTTTACCATTGACTTCTATGGTAAAATCAAAATAAATCAGACAAAAACACTTGTAATTAATAAACGGCTCTATTTTTTCTCTTGTTTTCACATGTTTTGGTCCTTATATAGTTCTTTAAAAAAATACATAATAAAAAATATGGTCACTGACTTACTTTTTGAGATACAAAGCAAAATTAAGCAAAAAAAATTGAAATTTTTTAGTAATGACTAATACCTAGCTTAAGCACTGTACGCTTTGAGTCCAGCGCCGTCAGGAGTAACGTGATGGTCTTATGCGTGAATGTAAAAATGGCGCACATTATTTATTGCGTTATATTAAAGTGCAAGATACAGTACGCCAGAAAGTACGCCAAAATCCAGAGATGCTTTGAAATTGAGTCCAACACCGCTGTTATCAGCTCACTTGTGTCCGACACCGTTTTTGTGCTAAGCCACCTTAAGTGTCTATAAGTCTGTGAACTAAATGTTTAACTCCAATTTATCTATTTAAATTCTGTCACTTGAAAAAATAAGAATATGGCTGTTTGTGTTATACGTAACTGATTAACAATATATATTCAACTAGAAATCATACTCAGAAACACTAAAATGGTTTACATTTTTGGCATTGTTCTTGATGAGAAGAATGAGTTAGTGGCCATCTTGGTGGACAAGGTGGGTAAACTATTTTTTGATGCAGTTTTGTTATTGTTTAAAACTGGAAAGGTAGTAGGACCATCATTTTGTTGCACATTCTGACATCTTTGATTTAAATTCACTTATATGAAAATATTTCAAAATTCAAAATTTGATGAAACAACCTTCACTGATCTAGCCTAGCTATTTATGTCTTCAGGTAAAAGCTATTCAGCATTTATTATTCCAGAGGGTGATTTAAGCCCTTCCCACCATTCAATTCAAACTGCTATTTCCACGGCTCATAAACAGCACACTGAGTGAACCAACTGCATAGACTTATATGATAAAACTATTGATGGAAAACTTGCTATAGAAAATTTATTATTTTGTCCAACTGTGAATGAAAAGGACCTTCAGAAAGAGGATAATCACAGCTTGATATCAATGCAAACAAACCTGAATTGGACAGAGTTTTTCATTCCCAAAATACATTTTGAAATAAGTAAATTCAAACTGTTTACCATACAAATGAATGCAGTAGTGGAGTGACATTGGTTAACATTCCATGGGGTCTACTGATATGTTGCTGTGTGTTATGGAAGGGCTTAAACCATCCTCTGTTATTATTCCACAAACACCGTTTTTGTTTTTCAGCTTACAGTGAAGAGCCTGGGTGCCCCGATGGCTGGTATCTACTGGATCAGCACTGCTTCACTCTCATGGGGTACTCACCAGACACGCAGAAGACTTTCTATGAGGCCGATGCTGAATGTGCTGCTACTGCAGCCGGCGGCCATCTTGCTACCATTACATCACCTGGGATCAATGGTGAGTTAATTTGGAGGAGAATTTGTTGAAGAATGTGAATCTGTTTTTTGTTCAATGTTTCTTTGCTGACTATACTTTCAATCTAATATAACAGGTGTTTAATAAGTTCGTGGTGTGTTTTAGACGGATGAGATTTGCCATTTTTTTATTAATATTTTACATGGTTCGACTTAATTGATGAATGTTTGGAAAGTTTTCAACAAATATCTGTTTTGTTTTTTGTTTGACAAAGTTCAACATTCAACATGAAATGCAATAAAAAATAAGCATTATGATCGATACCAAGAACTCCCAATTTCATTTCCTCTGTGACGTTTTTAAAACCTGCAGCCTGAGTCCTTTCTTGAAATTTGAAAGAGTAATCTTTATCAAATAAAAACTGAACAGCTCATCTCCTTTTACACCAGATAGTCTGAACTTATATTGAACATCCCTTTTATCAACTCTAAACTGGCAGCCCTCTTTCAAGTGACAAGCAAATATCAGACGACGGTGGACGCGCAATAAATTGCCTGTTTACCTGACTGTTTACTCAGATTTGATGGGGTATTCATCCGTGGTATCGACCGTATATTTCAATGCGTAAATTAAAAGAAAAGTAGTTCTTTAGAAAAGTAGTTCTTTAAAATAATCAGAATATCTTTTTAGTTTTCTGGGGTTGAAGTCCGAACCCCAACAGTTTTGAAATCTGCATATGTTTATACACTAAGTAAGGGCATAAAATGACATTTTTGAGCTTTAGTTAAAATTCAAGTTTTTTGAATGGGAGTTTCAAAATATGATGACCCCTGGCAATATATGACTCTATTACACCGGAACTAATTTCACTTGTACTCCACTGGCTCCTTCTCAAGGAACGCATTGATTTCAAGATTCTTATCATATAATTTACAAACCTGTTCATTCACAAACTCCAGACTATATCTCCAGCATGCTTGAATTGAAGATTGCTCAACGATGCCTTTGTTCTACATCAACATACTCGAAGTTGAACATAGAACAAAGAACAAATTACTTCATTCGATGACAGATCATTTTCATGTTATGCTCCAAAGCTATGGAATAAACTGCCTGATTACATCAAAGCATGTAAAACTATTGTGACTTTCAAAAACATCTGAAAAGCCCTGGAAAATATATCTTTTCACAGTTGCTTTCAACAATTGACTTATTTTTGTGTTTTATTTTCTTGTTCAATTTGCCTTTTAAAGGTGCAATTCATGATTCTGATGTGACAAAAACCTCGCCTCTTTTCTCGCTAAATAAAAAAGAAGAGTACACTATAAATACATACTGAAAATCTCATTTGATTCCGACCATTCGTTTCCAAGTTACAAGCTTTTCAGCATTTTGAAAATCCCCATAGGCTACAGTAACTGTGTTGTAATTACTGTCAGGGCCCCGACAATAATTAGAAAATGACACATTTTCTCACTTTTCTAAAAAATGCAAGCACATTTGAAAGAATGGTTTGGGGATCGTAACATATACCAGTTGAGGATGCTTTTACGCTAAAAAACTCAATGTTGATAGCGGTGACCTTGAGGGTGAAAAGTGGATCATGAATTGCCCCTTTAAGCGCCTTAGTACAATTTGTTTCAGTGAGGCACTTTAGAAATGTTTCTGATTGATGATTGATTGAAGTGCATTTAATGTTCCATATAAACTGCAAGTTTCCTTTCAAAAGAGACTCCCTTCCAAAAGTGAAAAACACATATGTAACAATGTACTTCCAAGTGAGGGGGTTTATTATTCCCTAAAAAATGTGTAGACACCTCGTTAACTAGGGTTTAATGTTTTCAATTTTATTTTTATTTTCAGCTCTGATAACATCATTCCTTAAGATTCTGCCTGAAGATGTTTGGATTGGTCTTCACAACAACAATGGTACAACAGACGAATACAGATGGATTGACGATGGCACAGCACCAACAGAACCTAACTGGGCCTCTGGTCAGCCTAGCCTAATAAGGCCACTTGAAGTAAGCTATGTCAAATGCTGGGGGATATGGGATAGGGGGAGGAAAGAGGGTTCATGTTCATTTTTATCAACATATGAAACTATATGCATGTATATGCAAAATCAAGTTATGATTCAAACTTTCATGACTGACCATTTCTTTTTGGTGGCAAGTTACAAGCACATGTTTTTTAGAAATAAGAATTCTGAAGATTCACCAGGCTTGTTCAAATCTTTGACGGCATATTATTTCAATACAACATCCAAATTTTTAATATTTAGTTTTGACTGTGATAATTATTTAACAATAGAAATGCACATCAAAATACAATCAAAATACATTGTCATTCTCTTTACCTAGACAATAATAATTGTGCACCATCTTTTTTGAGGTCATCGTTTAAATATGAAGTTGTGTTTAGGGCTACTTTTTGATATAGTATTAGTGTGACTCAGAAAGAAATAACATGAAAAGTAAAAAAAAAGATTTACCGTAGAGGGGATGGAATAGGCAGGTTTGATGGTAGAGGAGGGTTAAAGGGGAGGGGTAGGGTATTAGGAAGGAAGGGGGTTAGGGATTGGTCGTACTGTTGAGTAGGTTATTAATCTATCTCCTTCATTTTGCATTTAGCCTGGTGAGCCTACCCCAGACCCATTACCAGTAGCCTGTGTAAAGATGTTCAACGATCCTCAGATGCCAGGCGAATGGGCCGATGTTTACTGTGACGGACAAGAGAATGCCTACATGTGCATGTCACCACCAGGTATGATAGAATTAAGAATCAAAGGTGCCACTTTGATTGAGACCTGTAAATAATGATTGTCCAGATAATTTTGAAAAGTCCCTGAACAAGGATTTTGTTCTTCCGAACTCTAATAGGATTGATTTCACACCCTTTTTTTCAAACTTTTTGAGATTTTGTTACCAAAATATTGCTCATATTTTTCTCATAACCCATGTGAAATTTCTCGGCTGAGTTATGTTCCGTTTTGGAGTTACAAACGAAAATGTGTCGAATTATGGTAACCATAACTAATTTTACACAGTAACGTATAGGCGGCTGTAAAATACAAAATTAACCATAAATCAAAACGGTTTGACCGATTCAGCTGAAATTTGAAACTTATACTTCTTTAGTGGTTATCTTTCATATGACACTGAAAATTAAATTTTGAAAAATCGGACCAAGCTCCTTTAATATGTATTTCAAGCTTTGCTGTTATGGATATTTGTAGCAAACTCTAAACTTCTAATGATATGTTTTGACTGAAATAGTCTTATTTCCTTTTATCTGGATCTGGAACTTCATTAGCTCGAATATAGTACGAGTCTTTAGTTTTGAAGATAAACAAAGTCAAGGCATTTTTGTACAAAAATTAATAGTGAGGATTTAATATTTTTAGACCATCCTTTTTGCATATTAGTTGTTTTGATACTCAAAAGGTTATTTAAAAAGTGAAAGATGAATTGCAACAACAACAACAACCTCTTTCTGATGATGAGGGTTAAACTAGCATCTTGGATTATATGCTTTTAAGAATTCTTTAAATATAGATTTCAATTTTTTTTCAGATCCCACCCTCCCAGCCAACCCACCAATTGTGAGCCGGTGTGGTAGACCAGGCTATCAATCCTACTATCTGTCTTGTTATAAATTTGTCGATATTCCCGCAACTTATGAAATCGCAAAACAAGCGTGTATTGACGATAACGCTGTGTTGGCATCATTCCCGGATAGATATGAGCTTGCCTTTGGTACCACTGTCTTGTATGCTAATGGTGCCCAAGACGTCTGGCTTGGAATGGAGAGACATGTTGTGAGTAGTATTTTCAAACAAATATATAAACTCATATACATGCAAGGTTTAATTCATATATTTGAAAAATAAAACTTGTGCTACTCACTGGAATAATTTTACCAGATAATTCAGGATCAAATAAGTCTCTTAATCAGTGGGTAGGTATTGAAGTCCTGTATTTCTAGAAGTAGTGTTTTATATTTGCAGACATCAAAAAACAAACTTATAACTTGGAGAACAATCATACCTCTACGGACAAGGTTTAACACATGATCGTTCTAGAAAATTAAAATGATTCCTATTTCGTGCGCTTTCAAGGACAAAATCACAAATTTTACCCACAATTTTGCATAAAAACAAGGACAATTTTGCTCTTCAAAATACCCCTTTTTTATTAAATCAGAATTTTTTTCTGAAATACCCCTATATGCGCAAAAACAGGGACATGATTCTTTGCTGCATTTTGTTTTACTAATTAGCCAAACTGGTATTTCTGGACACAAATTATTGATTGCCATCATGCTGCAGGAGCACCATTAGACGAACATAGAAATTTTTGCGAAGGAGCCAAATTTGATGGAAAACAAGAACAAATCAGAAAACATTGAAATTTTAGAGGCACACATTGTTGTGGGTTCTGAAAAATATGCCCTATTTTTTATTTCGCGGACACTGCTCCAAAACACCCCTTTAATTTAATTTTGCAGACATTAAATTTCTGCGGACAGGTTTTAAAAACTACCCCTTTTCGCGAATTTTAGAACGATGATGCGTACATGTTGTCAATGGTGAGTGCACACACTGGGATGTGTTGATCTTCGGTTGGGTCCATCTTTACACTGAAACATTTATCTCAAAGCCTTGTAACATCTGCTTACTGACGTTGATCAGTTTGGTCTTGCAATGATCTTGCAATGGAAAATAGCTCTGTTAAAAGTAGTGGAAGCTTTAATTTTTAAATTTGTATTATGGTGATTTTTTTGTGGCTTTATAGAGCAATCACAATGTTCACTGTTAAATGGAAGAACCAGTTAGGGGGTTATGAATGTTTTTCAAAGTTGATAAGGAGGCAAATGCAAACGTAATACTGGTAACAAAACGGCGTGAAGCAAGGAAGTTAAAAAGGGAAAATGCTTCTGTTTTTTACCAGAATCTAAAATCAGGGAGGCAAAGTGACCTTCAATGTTTAATTTGACTTCTTACTAGGTATAACTAACTTGTTTGTAATTATGATCCTATTTTAGGAGACAGGCCAACTTGGCTGGGTAGATGGATGGCCTTTGACCTATACTAACTGGGCGTCCATGGAACCAGATGGCCAGGATTGTGTCATACACTCAAGGGATGATTGGATGGATGTGTCATGCACAGA
>JXSR01S008991.1:185395-203021 GCA_000969725.1 Ophiothrix spiculata
TAAATGCACATACTGCATTTTTCTTTGTGGGGTAGAGGTATTTTGCAAATCTGATGGTGAACTCAATGTTAAGAAAGCACTTTAAGAACTAAGACACAGCAAAAGATTTAAAATCAGTTAAATCAGTAGAGTTTTTTTAAAATGTCAAATCAGTAGAGCTTTTTCAAAATGTGAAATCAGTAGAGCTGTTTTTAAATGTGAAATCAGTATAGCTGTTTTAAAATGTAACTTCTAGTTTTCTTCTTTCACTTTTAGTTTTCAAAAAAGTATTGGATTTGCAATGTGATTTTCAGTTTTTCAGTTATTCTAATTTAAAGTAGTGAATGTTCTTTTTGGATATCTTGTACAATTGCTCACTCTCAAGATGGCCACCATCCCATGGGTTAACACGGCCTTTTTAAGTTCTTTGACAGATTCACTGCTTATTTGGTTAAGTATTAATCAAATTATGTCATGATAAGGCATGTATAGTGTGTTCGTTTGCCCTATCCAGCCTTGGAGTTTTACAATGAACCTCCCCAGCTGGTTGGAATAGCATTGAATATGAAAATTGAAAAATTCTGGATCTATAGAGAGGTATAACACACAATTTAATCTCATTTTAGGCTCAAAACATAGTCGGCCTCCAAACAAAATTTTCGCTACCAAACATTTGGTCGTGACATCACCAAATATTTGCCTTCGAATTTAAAGTATGAAGCGGTAACAAACATTTGGTGCAGAAATTTTATTTAGTCTCAACTCGGTGTTGAAGTTATTTTATTTGGAGTCACTCGTCATTTTGACGTCAGGACCAAATGTTTGGTAGCAAAAATTTTGTTTGGGGGCCGACTAAGTTTTCACCCTTACACTTTGAAAAACTTCCCAGTTAAGCAGGCATACACTGTGTACCTTCACAGTTAAAATGTAAGTGTGTAAAACTCCACATTGTGAACCTGCGCACTTTGCACCATTTACAAGTATGTGGATGCATATAGTAAGAAAGTGTTTCATCAAATGTAGATCTGAATTGTCAACATTTAAGATGAATTTGGGGTTTCACAATGTACATAAATTCTGCGCACTTTCCGAAGATCTAGATTTTATTTTCTTATCTTAAGATATTTTATCGCCATCTTTTTTATCCAGATCTGACTCTTCCAGAGAACCCACCATTAATAAGCGATTGTGGAGAAGGTTGGCAATCCTATTTCCGTTCCTGCTTCAAAGTCCACACAGAACCTCTGGGTTACAGCGACGCCCAGGCTAGGTGTGCAGCATACTACGACGACGTCGACATAGTATTTCTGTCGTCAATGAAGGATCGGTATGAGCAGGCCTTTGCAGAGGTTATGTTCTATATAGACGAGATTGAGACTGGCTGGTTTGGACTTGAAAGAGATCCAGTAAGATTTGTTTTTAAATTTCATATTGAAATGACGTTTTTTTTTCAGTATAATGCAGCGCTATTGTCTACTAGACTATACAAAATAAATTAAGCTTGCTTTTTTGTTGTAATCATTTCCACTATACATAGTTTTGAACATTTTTAATGTAATAAAATGGCTGTTTTGGGATTGCAAAATGATTGAAATATGTAAGCAAAGCATACCTGTCAAAATTTTTCATATTCCGATGCGGGAGATTTCTGTAATCACTTAAATTTATGAGTAATGTTTACAGGCAACTGACATATGAGGCCCAAAAGGTACATCCCAAAAAAATACATAGCTTTTTAAAGTAACTGAAAAGGGACAAAAAGGGTCTACAAAGCGCACATTCGACTTACAAATGGATCTCATTTCAATCTCTTAGCAAAATGTACCGTGTATGCGGTTTGTAGTACACGCCAGGGGAACATCGCAGTAGATATCAGGAGATTTTTTTAAAAAGTGGAAGATATGGAGCTATATGGCTACCCGATCGGGACGGCTCCCTAAATTCGGGAGACTCCCGCCTAAATCGGGAGAGTTGACAGGTATGAGCAAAGTATATGCAGACAGAGGACCCTCATGTAAAGCAGTGCTAGACACTGATGCAGCTATCCTCTAATAAATAAATATTATTTGCAAAATCTAGATTTTTAGTTTACAAAAAAAAAAAAGACCCTGAATTTTGGTGACTTTTGGGTCGATCAGGAAAGGGCAAACATACATTTTTTTCATGGCCTTATCTCATCCAACTCAGTTGACAGGAAGGCATGAATATTCCAATGGGTGGCCTTTGACCTTTACCAACTGGGCCATGGAGGAGCCGTCAGGGGATGGGTGTGTTGCCCAGGTCATGGGAGACGACATGGCTTATTGGGAAGATATGGATTGTAACATGGAGTTGCCATACCTGTGCAAGTATACACTAGGTAAGGTTGATAAATACTTGTGTTTTTAAAAGTTTCTTTATTTTTTAGTGGTATAGATAATAGCCTATAGCTGATCTATTAACCGTTTCTGATCTTAGTTTTAAATTTAATGATTCAGATTCAGAATCAGATTCACCAACTACAATGTATTTTTAATACAAAGTTAAATAATTCTGCTAACATAATACCAGTGAATAATGTTTAATTCTGGTACTTTTTATGTACGCTTATTTCAAATTACCTTGGAAAAAAATTCCTGACATGTTTTCGGTCTTGTCCCATCTAGATTGGGGAATTTGGGGATCTCAGGTAGCTGGGTAGGATCTTATACTGCACTCTATATAACAGGTTTACTTAATACCAATGATTATAATGATATAACGTAGAAGAAAAAGAAAAACAGACAAGATTTCTTTATTTCATTTGATGATGTTTCAACATAACACAGAATATGATTACAGAAAGCATTGTTACGTTGCCCGTTTCCAACTAATCAAAAATCTTACAAATGTCTTAAACTTTATGATTTAATCTGTACACTGGTTAATTTCCTTCATTTTTTGTGATTTCTACAGAGACTGTTCCACCAGAGCCGACACCAGATCCATTCGGTTACTGCCCCGAAGGCTGGGTAGAACGCATGGGTTATTGCTATAAGTTTGACAACACCAGGACGGCTCAGACATGGGATGGTGCCCAGTACACATGCCAGACCGATTTTGGCTCATCTCTCGCTAGTATACATGATATGGCAGAAAATGATTTCATTATGCAGAATGCTATGGATGCATGGGGGGCTGGCAATATATGGATTGGTCTAGAGAGGGATGACTTTGGTAAGTTTGGCTGTGCGCCTTTGTTGACCTGAGTAATATTGGGGAGCTGTTATGGGAAATTATAATCTACAGTAATACAGAATCTGTTTGGTTTTATGCACACAAATGAACTGCATAATTTTCGTTATTGGTAACCATATTACTAGAGAGAGCTTCAGTAGTCTCTTGATCTCAGAAATCTGAAGGTCCTAGGTTCAAGCCCATCTATGAGATATATCTAAGGCAAGACATTCAATTTAATTGATTGCTTCAATTTGTGTGACTGGAAAATCTGAAGTGTCACCTGTAAAAATTCAAATTTTGAAGGGACAATCATCATAATCCTTCGACTTCTGTTGAGATCTATGACACACGTCTTTGCCAACCATCTTAATTACACATAGCACTTCCTTGAAGTTCATTGAAGTTCAAGCCAGTATCTCTACATATGGTATCAGGGTACGTTAAAGGTCTACAGCCTCTGTTTGGACATGGTAGTCTCCAAAGAAGAATGTCAGATATGATTTGGTCCTTGGCTCAAAAGCAGTGACCAGCAAACTGGGCTCTCCTCTGTGCCATGGTTGTAGAGATGGGGAGTATATCACCATAAATCTGATGCTTAGGACAAACCTACTCCAGATAATTTAAATTTCAAGTTAAATTTAAACAAAATAGCATTTTTGTTTCAAAAATGTGGTCTATTTTTGGTGTGTATTTTCCTGCATCTTGTTAATGTTTGCGCACCATTTAGTACATATGTTGGAAAATATGTAGCAAATATTTCAAGGAAAAGGAATCCATTGAGCTAACAGATTCCTGATTTTGCTACTTATGTTTCCAGTACATAATAAAACACATTTGTGGCAAAGATATATGTTCTAGTGGTCAAAAGTGTAAGCATATTTTCAGTCATTGTTTGAAACATTGGTATTTTGAAAAACGGTACTTACAAAAACACTCACTCAGAAAAATACCTAAGTCCAGAACAAAACTCTCCATTTTCAAACTTTAAAAGGGGGTGTGCAGTTTATACTGTTGTCAAATTTAATGATTTCCATATGCATATTATTATCTCTAGGTTATTTTGCTTGGGCTGATCGTAGTTTTGTAGTCTATGAAAACTGGGGACCCAACCAACCTAACGGCCGTGATGCAAATGAGAACTGCATTGAAATGCAAGTAAACAGTGAGGGTGTATGGAATGACGACGACTGCTATGATTCGGCTAACTATGTCTGCAAAATGCCAACAAGTAAGTGACAAATCATAAAACATGACTTTTTTTAAAAAACAATTTTTTATCATTTTACGGGACAACTGTAAATACAAATTTCTTGTTAAACAAGGAACATTTTCACGCATGCACCAGATTTTGATTCTTTTGTTGTATAGAAATTAATTAGTTTTTCTGAAAAAAAATTGCTGTTTCAGATATGCTGAAACTTTAAGTTCTTTCAAATTGGCACTTGAAATTCAGAGTTGAAATCTCATAAATTCCATATTTTGTGGTACATATGATCTTGGCAAATTAGAAAAAAATTATATACACAACTTGAACATATGCCTTTTTTCATTGTTTTAAAAATATATTCATAGTTATAGTATTAAATCTTTTTCAAGAATGTGTAGAGTTATTTTGGGAACATGATTGTTTTACCAACCATTAAATGGGGTTATAAGTGAACAAGTTCAGCAACAAAATCACAATGTTCCTATATGTCAGTCAATATTGGTAAATAAAGTAACAAACATCTTGAATTTCAGATATTTATTTTTTGCTTAGCTACTATTCCTCAACTATAATGATGACCACAAGTATTTAACCTGATATGTGAAGAACTTAAAACACTTAACTGAAGCACACTTGAAAAAAAAAAGAAAGAAAGAAAAACAAAAAGACAACAATATTTCAAAACAGCTATATTACGTTGGATAACCTTTATGGCCAGAACGATTGGAACTCCCCGACAGAATATTGTGCCATTTAATAAAAATAAGGCTGTTGTGCCAAAATGGCACCTACAATCAGGCCCTGACACACTATCCCAATATACTTCATAGCTCATTTGATTATTATTTCTCAATAGTCGCTGGTTAACGTTTCTTCGCTGATCACGTGATCAGTGGCTCCAATTAACGAGGACACACAAAGAATATTCCTGCTCAAGTATCGGTAAATCCTGACATCGTCCTTGATGTGTGTTACGCTTAATTGGATACAAGGTGTGCAGCATTGTTCACAGTGTGTCCTCATTTTTGTCCACATATTACGTTGCACGTTACGCTAATTGGAGCCATGTTTTGAACTCAGTGTCATCTCTGTTACTCTGTGCTACAACCTTTGACCTGGCACACTAGGATTGCTTGTGCAATCATGATATATTATTATGCTGCAATTATAAATGACTGGTGATTGCACATTATACATTTTGTCTTATCACTTGCATCTTTATTGATTTCAGTTGGAGCAGAAGGTGGATGCCCACAAGATTGGTATAAATTGGACAGGAAATGTTACAAGCTGGAAGGAGTGACAGAACACAAGACCTGGAGTGAAGCCCAGGCCTGGTGTTCAGATCCTAACAATGCAATCGGAGATGGCGCTTTAGCCACTGTGTTCCATCCTGGATTGCAATGTAAGTGTTAGGCAACTAGAATTACCTCTAACCTGTTTTAAGGATGGGCAGGGCAAGTAGGGGACGGGCTGATCAATTTGGTGATATTTTCTTTGTTCTTTTCTTTTTTTGAGGTTAAAATTTGCCTTAAATATGCACCAAATCAGCAAAAATCAGGGGGGAAATTGTTTTTAAACAATGTTTACTAAATTAACAAACATTTATACATGAATTTGGCAAATCAAGGAAAACTAATTTTCAAAATCTACTTTATAAAATGTGGATAGTCGGTCCCATAAAATAGTTTTATTTTCATTTTCATTACCTCTTGGTAAATATATAGTTGAGATAAAGATATATATATTTTTGGTTCTTTGAATCTTCGAGACTTGATTCATGATGATCATTTCTTAATTTGTGTTTGTATAATCATGAAACAACATCTATTTATAGATAAATGCCACCTTTGATATAGTTTTTTTTACTATATGTGTTGATTTTGGGTGTGAGGCTATTCTCTAATCGTATTTATTGATGCTATACAATGAGAAAGAACTAAAGATTTGTTTGCAAAACATTCCTTTCACATCATAGATTGCAGAAAAATCAATTAAGAAATGTTAAATTTTCATTAGATCTCCTGAAAGGCCAATTCTAGAAATTCAACTATAGAGGGCAGTATTTATTGTTGTCGACAACGATAATTAAAAATAGGAGAATATCTAAATATTTTTATATATATGGTTTGAATTTGACAATGAAATTTTGCATTCTGTCATTATTACCACTAAATACTTTAAATGATGCAAAAATCTCAAAATGTGTGGGGAAAAGTTTTGGGATGCTGCTGAACTTGTCCAATGCCCCTTTAAGTTTTCAACTTCATTTGAAAGATCACTAAAAGAGGTGTCAGTTTCAAATTTCAGTCAAATCAGCCCATCAACCATGTTCATTTTATAAGTAATTTTGTGTTTTAAAGCTCCCCATACTTTGCTTTGTAATTTAATAATGGTTACCATAAATTTATACACATTTTGACTTGCATTTCCAAAACGAATCATGTTTCCACTGGAAAAATTTCAAAAGTATTATGAAAAAAGTATGACTAATATTTTGGTAGAAAAATCTCAAAAAATATGAAACAAGTTAAAGGAATCAAATCATGCTCTTTTAATATGCAATAGTGTTTGCCTCTGTGCAGTGTTACAGTGGCTCGATCATGGGGACTGTTGTAAATTGAAATAAAATAAAGAAGATAAATAAATAATAAATAAATGGAATTGATTGAAATGTAAAATGTCACCAACCATGGTATATTTCTGTTGCTTTTTCAGCATTCTTGACTGCCATCTCCAAGGCTTTCCCTGTTGACATTTGGATCGGTCTGTACACTGATAACCAATCAGAGGACTGGAAATGGGCTGATGGCTCGCCATTGGACTACACTGCATGGGGTGCCGGACAACCTGATGGAGATTCGGTAAGAAAAAAAGTCTACAATATACTCCCCGTCATAAAAATCTAAATGCTGATACACAAGTCTACTGTATCTATTATGCATTTAATTTGAATGGTCATATTTTCATCCAAATCTTGTGTGCATTTCTGAAATTGATAAACCTTCAATTGATCATCATTGTGTATATTTATCTTCCAATTGTTACTACCATTTAAATGCTGACAGAGTGTTTTTTCATAAAACTACACCATACACAAAAATATAAATAAACAGATATGTATTGATTATAGTATTATAATAGGATAGTTGAATAGATTCATCAGGATTGGTGGGATAAATGGTTAAATGATTCATTTAGACTAATCCAAAATTTCTTTATAAGAAAGAGGTCATCAAAGTGTTGACAAAGGCAACAGTGTTTGTCGAAACATACACGTAAGTGGAAATTTTGGATTAGTCTAAATGAATCATTTAACCATAATAGGATAGTGTTTCTACAGTGTTGTAAATTTAATCAAAAACAATTAGCCTCATACTTTTAGCTTTGTTGTGTTGATTAATTTTTGTAGATACATCTCTAGCAATTTAAGCCATATGGCACATGTCCAAATTAGTTTCCTGGATGTCTGGAATATCTTTGTATGTATTCTCATAAGTTTGGTGTTAAAAGATGCACGACTATGAATTCTCATAAATTTTGCGTTAAAAATGCATGACTTTATATTTTCAAAATGTTTTACTGATTTTTCATCAAAATTCACGAGCATTTTATATTAGTGTAAGTTTTTATTGAGTCATGCAGTATCACGCAGTACTACTAGCACATTACAAAGCCATGAGTTTTTATCTTTTGTTTTTCCAACAGTCTAAGTGGAATTGTGTCAAGATGTTAAATGACCCTCGCATGCCTGGACTTTGGAATGATGTGGCCTGTGACGATGGGGATGATGCTATTACTCCAGAGTTGAATGCATTCTTGTGTCAGAGTAATTTGGGTAGGTAAACCTGATTTATTAATTAGGGACAGTGACAAGAAGGCTGATATTATTTTTTAAAAGTTAGAAGAGTAAGATCCAGTCACATTCTCATCCCTAGTGCTCAGCTGGAAGTAATTCATTTCTTTATTTCAAATGAAAGTGGCGTGTATTTTCTGATTATAAATCTAAACCTTCGCATACAGATTCTTTTAATTTTTGGTGATGTATTATGAAATGTACAAATGACAGCTATACACATTTTTGACTTCTTTCGGTCAGCCTCCCCCCAGGGCTGCATACTTTTTCTCGTCTCTGAAGAGTAACAAGAACCAACAAAAGGATGATACCACTCAGAATGCATATTTCTGAGGTCAAGGTTAATCAATTGAAAGTAACTTTTACACATATTAGAAATGGATCCTGATATGTGCAAAAGTTACTTTCAAATTATTAACCTTGACCTCAGATATGCATTCTTGTGTCGGAGTAACTGGTATATGTAAACCTGTTTTATGAATTAATAAGTCATGTGACAGGAGGCATGATGTTGTTTAACCAAAGTTTATTTTATTTTTTTGTCTCCGATTAACTTATGTTTTCAAACCTGATTTATGAATTAATATAACATATGACAGGATGGATGTTGTTATTATTTCAGAGATAAATGTACTCCTGCATCAATAGAATTTGGCAGCATGCAATGTTTCATTGTCAAATTCTATCCCTATAAATCACAAAACTTAAGACTTCCATCGGTGACATGGAAAATATACTGCCCTCTAAAGCTCAGCTCAGCTTCATCTGGACATAACTCTTCACATACATTTCCATATCATACCTTCCCATATGGTACTCTTCAAGTAAGATTTCATAGTATGATATGTTGTTGTTGTTGTAAAACAGACCCCACATTACCAGGCAATCCACCAGTAGTTTCCAACTGCGGAAGAGAAGGCTATCAGTCGTACTTTGAATCCTGTTTCCGTGTTGAAACAACACCGATGACGTTTGCCGAGGCTAGAGCTGTATGTCAGAGCGAGGCTGCTGAGCTTGCGTCCATACCAGATCGCTACGAGGAGGCCTTTGTCAAAACCGTGTTGTATAATAATAAATTCAGTGAGATGTGGATTGGTATGATGGCTGATGAAATGGTGAGCAGTTTTTTTTTCTTTTTAAGGACTTGAGTCACAGGGGCAATTTTCTTTAAAAAAATGCCCCCAGATCACTGGGATCAATGGTAATTTTCCAAATAAAAGTCATGATATAAATTGCAATTGGTAATCTTTTGGGGGAACACAAGAACAGGGACAATATTCTTTAAAAAATTGGCCCCACTGGGATTTGACCCGCCTTATGACAAATTATTTACGGACAGGGGAGCAATTTCAAGCATATTTTGAAAGACTTAAGTACAAGTGGTTCATTTTTCAAAACATTGCCCCCTGTTTATGGACACTTGTTGGAAGAATCAATGGTAATTTTTCCAGAATCAATCATACACAGGAAATAAGTCTTGTTTAGATGGCAACAGATACTAGTAAACTTAATGGGGCAATACAAGAATGGAGGAAATACTCTTTAAGGTGTTTGGTCCATGAGAGATCCGCTCGAGCAATTTTAGTATAAATCGGCATGAATGATATTTTATCGATGTAGAACCGATTTTTAAAATAAAAATTGGGGGTCACGGAACTCGTTTTTGCATGAGAGTCTGTTTAAAAACACCATTTTTGGAGGTTTTGGGGACAAATTAGTACAGGGGTCTATGGGAAATGTGGCAAAAGTGAAATTATTTAGTGTTGATTCAAAAAATCTGCTCGAGTAATTTTGTTAATTTTTTTATAAAAGTTGCGCACAAGTATGTTCTTTCAAATAAAAAAATAAAAATTGGGGGTCACGGACTTAGTTTTCAAGAAAAATATTAAAACACGGCAATTTTTAGCTTCAAAACACTACTCAGAGTATATGCGCATGCGTATTGCGGCTGTTACCTACTCGGAAACTAGCGCGTACTGGCACGCGTGGACGGCGCGTGGACCAAACACCTTAAAAGATTACCCCTAGCTCATTGGGATTTGACCTGCCGCAATAGTAATTTTTGTAATAATATCTAAAATCTAACGATGAATAAGAATTTCACCTGTTTAATAAATAGTTATAATTTTTTGTGTGTCAAAACTCAACTGAATGCAACTGTGGATCCGGCTTCATTCAGCCGCATATAGCTTCATTATTTCTTTCAACCCAAACACATTATTGGTTTGCATGAAATAAGTCTTCATTATTATCTTCTTAGATGTTATATCCAAAATTTTTCCAAGGAATGAAAAAAAAAATAATGAGACCAATAGATAGTTGTAAATCAGTCAATAAATAAATCAGCTGTTCATCGCAATCAGTGATTTTTTCAAGACTAATTCGAGGTTTGACGAAAATGAGTTATCATCAGTTTTAATTGGAACCAATGATGCATTTAATGCCTAACTAGATTTAGGGTTCAAGGACATAGATATGGCTGCATGAAGCTATACTCTGTAAACCTTGAATTATGCAACAAGTAGCCGATTAACGCACAAAAACCAATATGACCATACGGGGAAGTAAATTAGTCCATATTTCTCGAATCATAACAAGGTATCCAATTTTCCTGAATATTCAAATAAATTTATTTACAATGTTTGTCCATGTGTTAGCAACAAAATTAGCCTAAAATAATACCAAAAATTATGAAGAATTCATGTAAAAATATATTAATGCGCAGTGATTCGGCCCTAATCAATCCTAATCAATCATTACTAGTCTCTTACACAATACAAAACCTCCAGTTCACAATGTTAAAGAATACAAGGGATATGCTATGGATCTTGTAACAGAGTCTGATTTCTTGTTGCATACAATAGAGTATACATCTACCATCACAGTCAATTTCCCATACTGGATTGAGGTGGCTGCTAATATAAGTAGCCTGCTGGATTCAGCCTTTCTCCCAAACTGATTATGAGCCATAATATGGTAGAAATTACTTTATGTAGTGAGTATTTGTCTTCAATATGAACAGTGAAAGCACATGAATATATAATACAGTCATACAATTTTGTTAACTCTTTTGAACCAAACGAGCCGGTATACCAGCTCACATGTACCTGTACCGTATACCCGATGAGCCGGTTTACCGGCTTTTAGGTCACGTGTCAAAAACTTGATGTGTCTTTCAACAGGCATTGGTATTTACAATTTTCAATGGTTTTATTTGTATCGGAAGATATGCACGAAGCTTTGAACCCATGATTAATGGGTCATTTTGCTATTATTTACTCAACAGAGGTGAAAAATTCCTCACATTTTCGTAAATTTGAACACAATTTTCAACAAAAGTGGCTTCTTTGCCCAGGCTTCGTCCATAGACTACAACGTAAACGTTGAATATGTTGGCAGACATAAATAGTTATCTTTTGTGAGTGCTGGTTATTGGGACAATTCAGACTAATGGAAAATAAAAAATGTAAAGCAAGGGAAATCAAAATCAAAGTAAGTTTAGGGGTTATATCGTGTTTTTTAACTTTTAGGTTGGCCATGGTCAGCGGTACAGGTACACGTAGAATGGCCAGGGTTCAAAGGGTTAGATTATTTTAATTTGATGTATAAAAACTGTGATTGATCATGTTAATATTTTTTAACGCACAGGATGGAACATACGAATGGTTAGATGGATGGCCCGTTGCGTTTACAGCGTGGGGTTCAAATGAACCCAGCGGAGAGGGATGCGTAACCTTGACATCGGATGAATACTGGAATGATATGGATTGTAATACCAGGAGGCCATTTATCTGCAAATATTCACGAGGTATGGAAATTTGTTTTTTAAACTTTTTTATGTTATGTGTAAAAAGGAAGAAAAGGGTGGAAGTCTCTCAAAAAGCTCTCAAAAACTCTGCATGTACAGGGTGTCCAAAAATTACCTACACATTTTTAAATGCCAGTAATTTTAAATCCAAGATTCGTATTACAATTCTGGACATATGTGTTGATAGAGGAGACTTGTAGAATTCTTTTGGTACCAAACATTATGCAATCAGTAACCTTCTAAGATAGCAAGAAGGTCTGAAAGTTCAAAGTGGTTGAGCCAATATACCATACAGTGTTGATACTCTTCTGCCACTTCACTATGACGACATGACGCTTCATACAGCTAAACGGTTTAGAATGCCTTTATTGATTAACTTTTTCATGAACAATCATATTGCTCAAGACAAAGAAGCCCTTTCACTCCCATGGTTTAAGTCCGCTCAATTACTTTTTTGAGCTCTCTGAAGGACAGTACATCCAAAAACCCTGGACTATTCCTGACCTGAAACAGACATCACCAGTGAAAACAGGAAGATTAAAACACTTTAATGAGCATTGTGTAATTATTAAGACAAAACCACAATCAAACATCTTTGTATTAACATTGTAAAAGCTGTTTCGCTGAATTGGTCATTAAAATGATCATGAATGATTCTCCTGTCTTTAAATATTGATCCCTCCCCTTTTGTAACTCGCACATTTGTTTTTCTGCTCAGTATGAAAGTAGGCTTTTTACGTTTGACGTAATTTACGTTGAAAATGATTTTTAAAAATGGCAATTATATCATGTTTGGTACCAAATCAATTCTACAAGTTTCCTCTATTAATACATATGTCTACAGTTGCCATGCGAATCCTGGTCTTAAAGTTATAAGCATTTAAAAATGGGTAGTTAATTTTTGGATACCCTGTAGAAACCTTATTTTACTTAGCCTTAGTAGTAACATTGACATTCTTGTACACATGCTTAAACAGTTTCTTTCCCTAATTTTCGCTATTTTAAGCCACCCAACCACCAGTAACAAATCCAAACACAGTCCTTGTGACTGGAAGCATCTGAAGGCTGTTATACCTGTATATTTTTAAATACTAAAACAAAAATTAAATCAAATTTCAATATTCATTTTCAGCCACACAACCACCCTCGCCAACTCCAAACACCGGTTATTGTCCAGCGGGCTGGGAGCGCCTAGGAGACGATTGCTACCTATTTGATGAAAGCCTGACAGCAAGATCGTTTGATGCAGCATCCTACGAATGCCAAAGCAGATACGGAGCTCATCTAGCCAGTATACATGACAATGAAGAATTGGAATTTATAAGGACCCGTGCTGGAGCTGTGTTTGCTGCCTCGACCATTTGGATTGGAATGCAAAGATGGAATGGTAGGGATTGATTTAGACTGAAGTTTGCCCCGGGGGGGGGGGGGGGGGCCTTAAGTGTAATGTTGCAGGCATAGCCTGACCACAGTTTTTCAAAACACCCCTTAAAGGGTGTTTGTTTCTGAAGCCAAAATATACCCTTTTATCCCCATTCAGAACCTAAATTGAGAATTTACTGTTAGCGTTTTGACACGGGTTTGAAAAAGTACCCTATTTCTTGAAAATGAGCTAAAATGGCTGCTTTTGATACCAAGAAAAAGGTGAATTAGGGTTGTTTTTTAGGACAGAAGGGTGTATCAGGTGACACCGTTTAGGGTATCAAAAGCAGCCATTTTCAAGAAAATGAGCTAAAATGGCTGCTTTTGATACCCTAAACGGTGTCACCTGATACACCCTTCTGTCCTCAAAAACAACCCTAATTCACCTTTTTCTTGGTCACGCTATGCCTGCAGCATTTTACTTGAGTGGCCCCCCGGGGAATTAAGTTTGCACCCCAGTTCCTCAGATAGTGTATGATATAGAGAGTATTTTTTGTCTATTTACATATACCATTTCCATGCCCTCTGTTTTTTTATTATCCAAGAACTATAACTGCAGGGCCCACTTCACTAAATGAACTGGCATTTGTGATCCAGTGTTTCTAAAAATTGACAAATTTGACTGCCAAATGTGAACTCTCAATAATATTGAAGGACTATCAATATTTTGTTCTAATGATAGATTTGGGTATATTTAAAGTTGCTCTGATGCCATTTCTGAAGTACTTTTGCAAATTTTTAAAACTTTCTCCAAAAATGTGTGCAATTCTGGTAATGGGGTATCAATAACATTCCGTATCTCAAAAAGTTCGAGGTCATAATGTACCTTTCTCATCGTTTTGTGTAGAAGAGATCATAAGTAATCAAGAAAAGGCTCTGTTGGAACAAATTCTTTGCTTGATTTAGTTTTTGGGGTGTATTTACAGTAAGTCAATGGGAAGATAATTTGTGGCATGGTGCCTACATGAAGTGTATCGCTTGTAATTAATAATTTTTGACTTATAATGTTTGAAAAAGCTAAGAAGAAGTCAATTTTTGTATATGGAAAAAATGTTAAATTTTGTAAAAAATAATGAAAACTAGAAAGAAAAAAAAGTTATATATGTTTCATAGTTTCATAATTTTTAACTGGCATTAGATTTACTAGCTCAAAACTGGTTCCTGCATGATTTATGTGAGAATTCCTACAATTTTATTTCATTTCAACCCAGTTTAAAATTTTTTTAAACAATTTAATTTGTTCACTAGATTTTCAGATTTCCTAACTTTTTCATTGAAGCAGGTATGGGGTGTTGTGTGTATACCTGAGAAGGAGTTTATACATGAGAATATACCCACAGAGTAACAGAGATGACATTAAGCTCAAAACATGGCTCCAATTACGTAACGTGTTATATAATATGTGAACAAAAACGAGGTCACACAATGAAGAATGCTGCACACCTTGTACCCGATTAAGCGTAACACACATCAAGGGCGATGTCAGGGTTTATCAATATTTGATAAGGATTATTCTTTGGGCGACCTCGTTTTTGTCCACATATTGGTTTCACGTTACGCTTATTGGAGCCACTGATCATGTGATCAACAAAGAAACGTTCACCATCGACTATTGAGAAATAGTAATGAAATGAGCTATGAAGTATATAGGGATAAAGTGTCAGGGGCCTGATATACCCTTAATTAAAAGCTTTGGACATATTTTGTATTTAAATTTACTTTTGAACAACTATTTTCACCCAGATCGCTTCCGCTGGACAGATCAGAGCTTGATAGATTTTGTGAATTGGGATGACAGTCATCCAGGATCGGACAACTGTGTCGAAATGGACATCGATTCTAACGGTGTATGGTCAACTGATAACTGCAATGATAACAGTGCCTTCATCTGTAAAACACCAGTCTGTAAGTTATGGAATGTCGAACAGACAAAACTTTTTATTTTTGTCCACTTTGGCTTTCCATAGAAAGTCATTTTGATTTGCTACTCATTATTGCAAAAAGTAGTTCATAACCTCAAAATCAATTGTGAGATTTTGATACTATCAGATGTTTATAGGTACAATCACTACCTTTGAAATTATACCAAAATTTGTTTATATGTAATTTTAAAATGTTTTGTTTGACCATTTATATATGAAATGTAATTTCAGGTTGTGTTGAGTTATAGTTTATTAAAGTTACTAGATTAGGTTATACAAGGTTTTGTTAGACTAGATTACAATAGGTTAGATTAGGCCAAATAAAATTGGGAACAAATAAAATTAATAGTTTGTCTCAAAGCTCCCATGCGCATTAGTTTTATCATGCGCGTTAGTTTCCCTCAAAATCAGAAAAAATAATTTTTTTAACCTTTTTAAATTTTATTTCACCAAAACTGTGAAAAAACAAATAACAACAACAATGGTTAATTTAATTTATTTGGTCTTTATTCTGTTTTTGAGTTCTAAAAAGGCCCTTATGAAAATATATGAGGGGGAACATATCAAACTCTTGTAGAATTGCACTCAGGACTTCTGTCACACAAGGAAAACAAATCTAAAAAAAAAAAACCTTACAAGAAAAAAAATCGCATTTCGCATTAGTTTTTCAAGAGTAGGAGAGCTTTTTATTTAGCTTTAGGTCAGGTAGGTTATGAATAAGGTTGCCTTGTTCCCAATTCATGACGGAATATCTTCAGACATTCGGAAGGCTTTGGCGCAAGAACCATGACGAAATATATTTTGAGTTATGACGCAAAAATATTAGGAGAAACGCATAACTACATCCTTTAAACTAGTCTTAATAAAATTAATGGTAGAGGCCCTGACACATTTTCTGCAACATTCAATACACTATACTACATCTATCTTTGAATCATGTTTTTCTGCATCATGATGCAAGACAATTGTGTCAAGCCCTTTCGTATGACCCACAAACTTTCGTTATGAATTGGTAACCGTTATAACACATTATGTTACTTTAAAATACTTTACAATAAGTGTTCCTCTACAATGTGCGTTGTTTTGTTCCATAGTTGGAGAGGGTGGTGGATGCCCTGATGGGTGGTATAAGCTACGCGAGCGTTGCTACAGACTCGGCGGAATGACAGAAGCTACACGCAAGACGTGGCAAGATGCACATGCCGATTGCCAAGTCGACGGAGGTATCAACGGAGGTCTTGCCTCAATTCAAGTCTATGGTATACAGTGTAAGTATGTTCTGTACCAAAAGGCCAGACATTTCTGAGATTAAACACTGGCCCTCAGTATAAATCGATGAGCAAAGATGCGATTTGTAAATTTCGTCATGTTAGTGCAAGAAAGTCGTATCTCCAATGGCTGCCCTATATATTAAAGTGATATGTATTAGCACCTTGATTCAAGAAAGTGAAAATCCCTCAAAATAAATATATCAGTGGCTCTTGAAATGGTTCTTCAGGTGGCATCGTCACCTGAAGAAACTTTTCAAGAGCCACTGACCCAAGACTGGATATTCCACAGTATGCAATTCAAATGTATGTAAAATGGCAGCTATTGCAGATAGGACTTTTTTGCACTTACATGACGATTTATCCTTGAGCTAAAGGAAAACATGAAAGCGTTGCTATCAGGCATAAGAATCTTTCAAATCTTTCAGGAATTCCTGCAAATTTTTGCCAAAATTGGCAAAACTTCCTGCAAGTAAGCCTATATTGAAATTGTTTTTAAACCATTTCTTGCAGAACGGATTCATCTTATTCTTAGGCCTACACTATCATTTTGATTTCACTAGTTTGCATTACTTTGCTGAAAATGCTGCTATACTAAATCATTACATATAGCCGTGAATAGCAAGATGATCTAAATTATTAAATTTAAATTGCCCACATAAAGTAAGGCCAAAAAAAATATTGTTGTATTGGAGTAACAAGAAATTTTCAAATAGGGTAGGGCTGGTGGCTTTTTTTAATATTTTTTTTTACCGTATGGAGAGATGTCACAGAGTCAAATAAAAGAACAGTAAACACATCTGTTTTGTATCCTTGTTTTATTTTGTGCCAAAGTTATACCAGAGCACAAAAAATATTGAGAAAAATTTGTTAAAAATCAGGGTAAAAACAACTTGAAAAATCAGATTTTTGAAAATCAATAAAAAAAATTAGGGTAGGTATACTTTTGTACAGGGCTTGATTTTT
>JXSR01S008994.1:47102-57856 GCA_000969725.1 Ophiothrix spiculata
TGATTTTATCTATTCGAAAAAGTACACAAAGACTGTAAAACTAGGTTTATTGGTAAAATTACTCAATGCTTCCTATATATTGTTTATATGCTAAGAGGAAACTGGTTTCTTTTTCTTCTTTTGGAAACTGAAAACTTAATCTAACAAAGTAAATAAATTTCGTTTTATGTAATTGCACTAAAAACAAAACAAAACAAACAAACAAACAAACAAGAAACTACAGATAGTTGTCTTAGTTCCTGTTTCAGATCAAGGGTTAGTATAAATGGTCATTGTTCAGAAAAGGAAAACCTCTACAAAATCTTTTAATCAAAAATCTTTGAATAGATCTGGCTGCTCGTATTGCTTCTTAACATTCTACCATCACCAAAATAATGTTGTGTCTTAATATTAAACAATGAAAATATAAATCAATCGCATGATATTTTGTGTTATTAGTGTTTTAATAATTGCGTTGCTTTAGATTTTGGTTGATTTGGTTCTATTCTGAGAATTCGTTAAAGTTATGTTAGTGTTCGTTTTTCACTTGTTCATTTTATTTTTTTCTGGTCATTAACATGCTTCACATCTGTCAATATGTCTCCATTGGCTGTTGATTATCTTGGACTCTAACAGCATTAGAAATCTTTTATAGTAGATTTCTCTCATCGATTTCGCATAGACCCTTTTTCATGCCCTCTGATTACAGGCTTTCCCTAGAATTCCCATTGTGCAGGAGGAAAATGATACAAGCTAACAAAATCAACGATATCTCTTGTTTGCATTGATGGATTTTCTTGATTTTTTTAGCGATGATGGACAAACCTATTGGCTTGAGAATGTATAATTTTGATGTTGCTGCTGTGCCTAACTTCTGAGAAAACTAGCACCGTTTCCATGCACAATGTTTATTGGGACACCCTGTAGACCTGACCTAATAATTAAATCAAGTTACCTTTTACGAGGCATCCTGTTATCTATCACTTCAAATGATACATAAAACATCGTAGAAATCAAACAATGTAAATGAATATTTTGAAACTGATAGTGTTTGAGTCGAATATTATTATTTCCTGTAGGTAAAAGGAACTAAAAAATGAACAGATTAATATGATCAATCAACAGCATGAAAATAATAAAACATCTAGCATTTGAATAAGTTTGAAAGATGCTTCTGCGTCCAAATTTCTTTAAATACTTTGATACATGTATAAAACTTAGCAAGATACATTGCCTTTCTTTCCCACTTCTGTGTTTCATTCAATCATATTTTCATCAGGGAATAAAGAAAAGTAATATAGAGCCCTATACTATCACGGCGCAATCTCTATCTTTATTAATCATTGCAATTTACAAAAAATATTCTTTTTAAAAATCGTTTTGTTATTGCTCTCCTTTTACTTGAGGCTACCAGGTTGTTTTTTCAAATTATACGAAAATGTTTCAACGATCGTATATAAACACACTGATTAAAACAGTGATTAAATTCGTGTTTCAGTTTTAGATATTTTCTGGATGATATGCTTTGTACAACCATATAAGTATGCCCTAATGTGTACACGTATTTAACCTGAATCAAAGTATATCATACTTAATCTTGTTTAAATATTTTTGTTGATACTAAAACCAAATAGTAGGTATCTTTATTCACGCAATCAATCTGGTTTTGATATTGCACAATAGAAGGATTATAACAAATTGTAGTTTTTATTACTGCAGGTTTGCTGTCATAATGATTGAAAAATATTGAAAAATACAAATGTATGTAAAAAGCGAGAGTAAATGCATAACGTTTACCTAATAATACCATGTTTAATGTATACTACAATGAAATATTATAATGTGTAAGGTAAGGGACATTCGAAGTACTCTAAGAATTTGCAATTGAAACTGCAAAAGTGTTTATCTTGAAAACAAAAATGAGTGAATTTAATGCATTTACTGAAATCAAAGTCAACATCTGTCGATGTTTATTGATAAGTAGTCACTTTATTTCAATTGCTAAAGTGAATCATGCCAGGAAGGCTATCTAGATTGAACTTGAAATAAACTGAGTGCGTGGTCTAAGTAAATATAGTCTCGTGTACTTTGAACACAGCCAAATTCTTCTCACCGGTAACACTGTGGAGTAGAAAAGATGGTACTCCCATCCTCTTTGCTGTTGAGGTATTACAGTTGTAGAATTATACTGAACATTTGATACTTGTTCACTCCTGATACTAGTTTATTCGTCACATTTGAATGAATGAATTTTTTCCTAAATTGTATGTAAAACTGCAAACACCAGGGCCCATATTCATGAAACACCGCTAACTCTAGTTGGCTGCTAACTCTTTGTCTACCTGTCAAATGTTGACAGGTATACAATAGGTTAGCAGCCAAGTCAGACATGAACAACAAAATCAGACTTGGATTGAGGATAGATAAAAAGTTTAAAAGTACGGTATGACAATGGGCGGTAACACAAAAACCTGAAGAAGGAGATTCTTCCTGGCATGATTCACTTTAGCGATAAGTAAACTACCAAAGAATTAAAGTGTTGTATCATGACCTGTTTTTGTTCATCCAGATAAATTACAGACAGGTTGTCTGGATTGAGACATGTGTACATGTACATGTAGTTTGTACCACTCGTTGGTAACTATTACTAGTAGCTTCATGGGTAGTCAGCAAACTCTTTTATGTAAGCCACCATAAAAACGTATGATGTAAAGTCGCATTGATGTAATTGGTACAGAAGAGGACACACATTAATGCATACTTCAACGAAAAGTTGATATAGCATCTATAATTACAAAATCTGGCGAAGAGTCGACGTAATTAAATATTTAAGGGGATTTGAATGACTTACAATATGAATACAAATATTTGTGTTAACAATATGGAGTGTATTATAACTAAATTTGAGAAAAAATGTCAATACTCAGCCATGTGCATAACCTTTATTTTCTTTTTCTTTATGGCGACCATATGATTGGTATAATTACGAAATGTGAATTGGTTCTTGGCTAATGCAAGTGCTGTTAACTGTAGAATCACGAGTTTTCTTTTTGCAGAGCAAACACAATCACATAGAAATATCTATAAAATTAACAATGATAATACAGATGGTGAGAGAAGAATAATAATTTGATGTTTATGACATTTTTAACGATGCAATATATTAGCATGGGATAAACAGCTCAGGCTCTTATTCACTTAGGAAAACCTTAACACTGAAATATTAATGAGATTTGTAGAATTCACCAGTAGCCTACAGAGTGGCTGCAATGGAAAATGATGAGAGATGATTCGCAAACAAGATGAATTACAAAGGAACCATTGTTTATTTTGTGATGAATTTATTATAATAGTAGAGAGGGGAGAAAATGGGCAAATTAAACATTCATGAGACTCCTTTGCGATGCGATAAGTTCTCCTTGGATAATCAGGGTAAGCTCTTATTTTATTAAGTCCTTAACCTAGAAACATGTATGAAACAGGTGAGGTTGATGAAAGCTAATAGAATTCCTACTAGCCTATAGAGTGATTGCAGCAGAACGTGATGAGAGATGATTTGCTAATAAGATGATTTTTACTTGCACCAACATTTGAAACAAGTCTTTACTTTGGTGCAATCTAGGTTAATAATATATGCCAGAATGTTCACTTCTTTTCAATGAATATTCGGGATGCACATATGTGATGGCTCACCCCGAAAGGGGTGACTTTGCAGACGATATTAATTTTGATTTTTTTTCATTTCATTCGTTGCGACCTTCTCTAAGCTACAAAATGACACCTTACTTGTTAAAATTGATCAAGGCAACCAAATACTACAACAGAAAATCTACTGGAAATTATTTCGTTACCTGTTTCTTGAAAAGTGTTCTGTCGCATAGTCCCCCTTTTCGGTGTGAGTCATCACATATTATGATACAAGCATGTGCTATTCTTATGATTTTATTCCAAACATCATTTTGAAGAGTAATATGTATAAGTGTAAATAACTACCAACATTTCTTGATATTCATGCCTGATTTTGATCTGAAGTAAAAGTAATACTTCACCTATATCATCGCTTGAAAATTATGTGTGTCCTGTCCTATTTTGAATTCATCTTATCTTAATTCATCGGTGTCTTAAATATATCATCTAGTTAATATATGAGGGATGCGTGTTCAACAATAACAAAAGGAACGACAAAACCTACAACGTCAACTTGCATTTTTCTGACCCAGCTTTAAAAGAACCCAGTACTTAGTGAAAATATCCACAACACTTGATTCTGAGTATTGACAATTTTCTGTAGGGTTCATACACTTTCCAAAATGCAGTATTTGTTAACTCTTAACTTTCATCTTCAGAAAGTGTCTACGGTAATGGTGTCTACTGTTTATATATCCTATGTAAATAACCACCAATACTGACCTCTTTAATACCACTGCCAACTTATTGAATATAGAGGTCTGTCGTATTGATTTTGGTGAGTTTGTTTTTTAAGTTAAAACATGCAAATTGTATGATAAAAGCTACCATATTTATGCTATGCAACAATGTATCACATAGTACTTTAAATACCTCCGATTTTAAACAATGACCACAAAATAATAGACACACTAACACTATGTAAGTGTCAATTTAGTTTCAAATTTCTACGATTACAAACACAGAAGTATCAAAAGTGTGGAAAAATTACAATTAGAAATTACATTTTACCTCAAAACATAAATGACAGTCAGTGAATACAAGAATAACTGACCATCCACGATTCGAACCTGTGATCTTGGTAATATTTGCGCAATGCTCTACCAAGAGAGGAGCATTCGATTTAATCAATAACTTTTAAGTAATAAGCCCGATTCTATATATCTCTCCGACAAGCTTACAAGCATTGCTAGTGTTTTTTTTAATTAATTTCTTGTCCAAATAGGCCTACTCAGACTGAGAACCAAACGTGTGGGTGAATAATAATTAGAAATGATTTTTAAACTTCGACCACACAGCATAAATGACTGTTAGTGACACGGTCACTGATTTGAACCTGGGACCTTGACATTTAAAGCATCACGCTCTACTCACTGTTCTAAACGGTAAGATGCAGGCAAAGTTTTTTCCCTGAATGACATTTATGTTGTGTCGTAGAAGTTCATAAAGCAATCTAATTTCTATGGCGTTTTTTCCGGGATTTTAAGAATCTATTGGTTTTATTTTTGACATTTGACACATGGATAAATTCATAAAGAAGACAACAATAAATTTTATTCATTATAATTTAACATACTAAATATTGAATTTATGCAATTTACATACATATACTTAAAGGTGCAATTCATGATTTTGATGTAGCCTCTTTTCTAGCTAAATAAAAAGAAGAATACAACATAAATATATACT
This sequence comes from Ophiothrix spiculata, assembly GCA_000969725.1. Lineage (NCBI taxonomy): Eukaryota > Metazoa > Echinodermata > Ophiuroidea > Amphilepidida > Ophiotrichidae > Ophiothrix > Ophiothrix spiculata. The sequence continues at coordinate 52,458 of JXSR01S008994.1, forward strand.
GAAAATTTCACTTGATTCCGACCGTTCGTTTCCAAGTAACAAGCTTTTCAGCATTTTGAAAATCCCCATAGACTACTGTGTTGTAATTACTGTCGGGACCCCGACAATAATTAGAAAATGGCACATTTTCTCACTTTTCTCAAAAATGCAAGCACATATGAACGAATGGTTTTGGGATCGTAACATATACCACTTGAGGATTCTTAAAAGCTGAAAAACTCAAATTTTATAGTGGTGAACTTGAGGGTGAAAAGTGGATCATGAATTGCCCCTTTAATACAAAAAATGAATAGCTCCACGTATTATGAAATCATAATGTACGGGCTAAGAATAATACATTTTGATCTAAAATGAGCATTATTTTACTTTTTAAAAATATAAAATTAAATTATGGAAACAAATTTGACAGTACAACACCAAATTCCAGGACCAATTTTAACACTTTAAAGAACTTGCATTTCTTGTTGAGTGCATCTTTGTCAAAAAATTAATAATAAATGAATCTACCAAAAAGCATTTCATTTCCAATATATAGGAAAAGCAGCATTTTCTGGACGTAGTTGAATTAGAAATGTGCACATAATATTCGATTTGGTTTTATTTGATTCTATTATCTATGAATATAAAATAAAATACTTAATTGACTAGGAGCTGAATTTACTGGAGTTTTGTGGTAAATCGTGACATATTCACTTTTCTTTCCATATTATTTTTTTATCAGAAAAGTATCTTCGTATTTATCAGGATTATACACCGTTGATCTGCATCTTAGGTGGTGTATCTCATATTAGCTACATTTACATATAGCTATCTATCTATTAATTACAAATATACACTTATTATTTTTTATCAAAAGTAACCAACCATCTTACATAATTGCTATTAAAGATTATCCAGATATTTTGTGAATAATGATAAAAGTATGAATGTAAGAAGAATGGCCTTTTCATAAACTGCACTTAATTACGTGTATTATTTAAATTAACTAATGCATCGGGTGTCATAGGTTACTGCATCATTTTTTCATTTAAGTAAATGGAAAGCTTACAGAACGCATTTACAAAACTCTCATTGTAATCTAGCTGTAACCTATGATCCTTTTAATGATTAACGGATGGAATACAATCGTTTTTACTTAAAATATGTTTCGTTTAAGCCTTGAGTAGGTTAGGGTTTAATGTACAAAAAGTGCCCCTAAATTACTTAATTGTATGCAAAACGTTTTCTGTGAAAGTATAGTTAGAGTAGCATTAACTTCTTTGAATTTGTGTACATAATATTAATAATACTTGCAGCCGATATTCACGTTTTACAAATTACTCTACCCGCAAGCGGCTAAAACAACGTTTGCGTATATGATGCGTATCGCGTCGTAAAAACCCCTATTTTGTAGTAGGTTTAATACCTTTCAACAACAACATTCGTCATAAAAATTTATCATGTATTTGACCTATTGATACGTTTTTAGATGTTTCATGAAGCTCCTTTGTAATTTTCTTAGCTCCCGTTAACAATGCGATGGCACGTGGTAACTGTGAACGTACTATGCCTGATATCTGTCTACAATCAAATGAAAAAACACTGTTCGAAAAAAGAAAACGTGATACTATCAAAAGTAATTTGTATCAAGTATGCGAATACCCGTATTAATTTTTGGAGACCGTTAGTTGTGTTAGCGTCTATCCAGAATATTTGTTGAATATTTCAATGTGAAGCTATAAAATTCGAAATTACTCTTTTCCTAACACATTAAATTTTACATGCGCTATTTTAAAATAAACTATTTCAATTATCTATTCGTGACTGCAAATAACTATAAGAAGGGCTTTTTCTTTTAGGGTATCAATCAAATTTGGTATGTCAAATAACCAGAAATTAACAACACAGTAACTGCTCGTGATCTTCACGAATTATATTAGTTCACAAAATGTGTCACTGTTTTAATGGTGAATTTACAGAATACAGGAAAAGCTTTCATGCGGAATAACAAGGGCCCTAGGTGTGTTTGAGTTATTAGCTTTACCTTTCAAGTTGACTAGAACACCGCAGACAAAGTACATTTATTGCAAATTTTGTTTATGCCTCTAGGCCTTGTTTTACAAATTAGGTGTGTAAACAATATCAACTAGTGTAAAAAGGAAGAGACGGCAATACGTGACAGATATGTACTATCATACCGACATTGGTGATATTATATCAGGCTTAAAATGTATTCCGTTATTATAGTCATCTCTCTTTTGATCAAATACACTTTTTTATTACTGACTATAGCAATCTAGATGAAACGGTGCCTATGATTTTTGTTTATTTTTCTTGTATGTTTTCATTATTGTATATCTTGAAAACAATTTTATCCGAAATATTTTTTTTTATTTAGTCTTGATTTACCAGCACCTTTATCACATTTTGATTTCGAAGTTTATTCACATTACTTTTATATTTAGTCTTTTTTTATTTAGTCTTGATTTACCAGCACCTTTATCACATTTTGATTTTGAAGTATATTCACATTATTTTTATATTTAATGGTAGAGCTTAGATAGTTTGAAATCAAATACGTTTTGAAATGTTTGAATTAATCCTTGTGGTTTCCTCTGATGTTCACAATTATGATTCCTTTGTAATTTAGACGTAATAGATCAAAACAGATAAAAATACTCCTCGGCAGCCGCCGTAATATATGTAATATATGGAAAATAGAAGAAAAAAATGAGTTCTAATCATATGTTGATAATGGAATATAATAGATTGCACCTTTAATACATGTACTTCATATGAATTATTCTTACATCATCGAGATAAAAAAAATCATCTTATATGCCATTTAACATTTAAAAGACATCATAATTTTTGTCAATTGCAAGGAAGATAATACATTGATAGTATATTGTCGGTTGCATGTGCATCGGTTTTTTATAGAGACATTATTGTCCATTAACAAAATTCACATCTCCTAAAACAAGACTTAATTAAAATGCAAACTTGGATGACAGATATTTGTGTTCAGTACGATGACGCCTAGATGATAAGCAATTATCTTTTTGCAAAAATAAACATGATGATGACACAGTAGGCAACCAAATAATCAAATGAGTTTTGTAAATGAGGTTTGTTTGCTAAATAACTTGTAATGTGCAGTTTGTTTAATTTCAGTTGGTTTTTAATTCGTAGTAATTAAATCATTTTAAAGTTGCACATTTCTCAAGAAAGTACTGTGAAGTAAAATACGTGTTATGCTTGATAAATTAACCCCGACTACCCAGGTTATTTTTTGTAACACGTCTACCCAACCCCCCTCTAAATTTTTGAAACGAAACCCCCTATGAACTTGGTTATCAATAGATAGGTATGGTCCTCCCCTATCAAATGATACCAAGATCACAAAAATCGGCCAAGGCGTAACGTAGTTATCAGGATCAGGATTTTGGCAAAAATAGCCACCAAAATCAAAATTTTGCTTAAATTGCGTTTTTATGCAGCGGGGAAAAACCTTAGGGGGGAGGGGGCGAGGGTTAATAATTGTAGTGGCTACAACTTTAACACCCCACTTATCAAGAAGAGCTTGTAAGTCCCGAGAAGGGGCTTGAGAAGATGTTTTACAAAAATACAGGGTTTTTCGATATTATGACTGACTGGTGGAAAATAACATGTGGCACCTGTATAATGCATGAGAGTTCACTGCAACTTAATCGAAGTGATGGAGAAAGGGGTATGCTTAAATATGAAAAGTTCCAAACAGTGCCGTAAATGACCCTTCTCTTTCAGCAGAGCAAAGCTTTTTAGATATCATATACCGTCAAAGACCATTTTGCGTTCACCATAACCCTATTTTTGTCAATTGAGTGCCGTTGAAGGATCATTTTATGTTTTGCTTCCATGCATCTCTTGGCGCAGTCAATCGTGACCAAGACTTTTAACCTGTTTGTCACTCAACAGATAATAATTTCATATGACTACTCAGCTTAAGTAGTGAACTGACTTTGGCCCAGGTGTTGACAAAATTTCAAAATCACGTTTTAAGAACTTTTTCTGTTGTTGCTCCTACCATGCTTTGGGAAAATTGGATATCCATTTCACACTCGACTATATCACTTATCAATTCTGACCAAAAGCAACATAAAATTCCATAACAAATATTTTCCTCAAAATCAACATTAAGATAAAAAGAAGTGGTAAACTAGTTTATTCCAACTTTATGGGCAACAGGGTCTAAAGAGAGGTTAAACTACACACTTACGATGTTCTGTCATAAAAATTGTTAAGATGTTTTCATGATGTCGGACGACATCTCGCCGACGTCGTTGATTTTTTTAAAACCTTTTGCGTTGTTCTCTCAAAGTATTTCACATGTAAAAATTACATTGAGGCATGGCATCGAAATGAAATTCGCTATCTGTGAGCCTAAAATAAGATGTTGAAATTATCTGTGTCATTTTGAATGATGGTTAAGTGTAATGTAGTCTGATTACCTTTTTCAAGAAATAAAAGGAAAATTGTACTGCGTGGTTGAACATTCTTTATTAACTGAAAAGTTTGGTTGGTTCTAATTTTTCTTTTTGGAAACGTTATGTTAACTAAAACGTTCTTTTGAAAAATTCTGAAATAATTCTACTTTGATGATCTTTTAATTTAATTCTTGCAAAAATAAACCAAACAGGTCGATTTTGATCATGTTCCTAAATTTCACAAAATATAAAATCTATCATAACATTTAAAAAACTTAACCAAATTCAACTTAACTTAACCAAATTTACCCTGCTTTTTCAAAAAGATACAAAGCAGCAATAACAAAAAACACAATATAAGTGAAAAATGCAAACAAAGAAAATCAGAAAAACAAAGTCACATGGATAGAGATGAGTTTTGACATTTGATTTGAATGTGTCCAAGTCTTTGGCAGCACGGATGGAATTAGGAAGACTGTTCCATTTATGAGGAGATGCAACAGAGAAGGCTCTATCACCAGCATTCTTTTTTGAAGATGGAGTTTCAAGAAGATCAGTTGATGAGGATCGAGTCTTCATAGCAGCAGGCCGAGATCTTATTTGGATACCTTGATGTAATTTGGACTAAAACCATTATATACACAAAGCATAAAGTCTTAAAGATGATCCCTTTTTCAATAGGCAAACAGTGTAATTTGTCACGACAAAATGTAATGTGGGTAGAGCGAGGTTGCTGAAATGTGAGCCGGATACATTTATTCTGTAGTTTTTGAAGTCTATTGAGATCTTTTTGTGAGGGCGCCTACGGGCGACCAAACATTACTATGGGTTTTGACCTAGATAATTTGCCTATACAATTGAATACGCTAGAATAAGAACATCCCAACTCCATGTGCTGCCTTCTGTTAAGTTATGTAAAATATAAATGCATGTAAATCTCGAAAAATGCTTTCA
>JXSR01S008995.1:4219-32917 GCA_000969725.1 Ophiothrix spiculata
AAACCCCATTGGAATGGGGTAAAATTGAGTCTTCTTACAAAATTCTAGTTTTCTCAAGAATGGCTCAATGGATTTTGCTCAAAATTTCACCGATGAAAGACTAAAGTATACTTATTATTATTATGAAAAGATTTTTAATTTGTGTTCATTGGTTTCTGAGATATGATCAAAAACAAAAGTGATGCATTTTTATTGGGACACCCTGTACAGTCCATGTACTGGTCATAGGCGGAAGAAGCCGTCTATGCCCCCTCTCTTAAATTTCACGAGGGGGGGGGGGGACCGGACCCTCCTCAAAAAAGAAAGAAAAAAGAAATAAAAGGAAGAAAATAGAAATTTACATTTCGTTTTGATAATTTAAATGTGAAAAAATAAAAAATAAATCCTCATTTCAGATGTTATGAAAATTTTCAGTAAACATTTGCTATTTTTGCGCAAAGATTTGTTAACAATTTGTAGCTGAAATTAGCCGATTTGACATATTTGTTTTTCGCGCGCTACACGCGCATTACAATATATTATATTTTTCCTCAAAATAATGATTTAAAAAAATCCCCCGCTAAAATTTTAAACTTCCGCCGCCGCTGGTACTGTCATTTTTGTAGAGTATCCGTGTTTTTTTTTTTTTTTTTGCTGTTTGGTGTGTTTGTTATATTTTGTTTGTGCATATATTACACCTTAAAAATTGTAAGCATTTTTTTTCCATTATATTCTCTAACAAGAAATTTGTTGAGAACTCAGGTAATGTCGTAGACAGGAAAGTCTATGACCGCTAAATAACCACAAAATCATGATTTTTTATTATCCTCTATAATCTAAACACAATGAAATTTACCACCAAATTTAATACTTTTTCGAAGGCCATCATTACATCCTTCAATCAATATTTGTTTTATTTTGATACAACATTCTGTAACAAAATCTCATTTTGTAAAGTTGGTTGATAAAAATGCATATGCATTTTATTTTTCACCCTGTTTAAATTTTACTCACCCTATATAATTACGTTTTTGTAGTAAAACTATTCATCGATGAAAAGTAAGCTTTTCATCAAAATATAATTTTGTTGGTCTGACTGAATTTAACATATTAAAAGTCACAACCCGTTGAAAGCAAAGTGGCATGCATTTTATGTTTTAATGTGGAACACAAAATAGGACCAATTTGTGATTTATGTCAAATTATAATCAGCTACCAACAAATACAAAGCTAGCAATTACATGGTAGTGTCACATTGTGTGACAACGCTTACAGTCAGTCAGTCAGGAGAACTTAACGGAGTCTACAACGGTAGCGATGTCCGTCTTAGTTTTTATGTTGTGCCATTTTCCCAAACAAGGAAAATATCCACCACTGATAAGAGCAACATCACCAAATGCATAGGCAGTGTGCATAGGAAGAATAAAGTACTTGTGATGTGTCAATACGTCAAGCGTTACTATGGCTCATCTTCTGTATAATTGTATCATGAATAACAAATGTAAAATGCAAGCACTGTACATGCGTTTTATTTAAATGTAGATGACTATTAATCCTATTTCTTAAGACAGACAATGCAATTACCTTATAAATTGTTTCCTCTATAAACAAAACTATGAAATTAATTTGTTAAAACAAAGTTTCTTGACAAATTAATCTCTTAGTTATGGCTTTTAAACAAACCCGATCTATTTGACGATGATATAGATAATAGTTTCATTTAATTGAAATCATTGAAGGTTTTTTTAAATGAAGTTATGTTTCCTGCATAATGCATTTATGACTCTAACGGGACTTCACAAAAACAGAATATCCGCCTTGACATAGTCTCTTAGACAAGATAAATAACGACAAGCGACTGTTTCTAAGCAAAATATTCATTTAAAGTTATTTAATTTTTGCTATTTTACATTTTTAAGTAGTAAAGTCTATCCATACGTAAAGATATTAAAACGAACACATTGATAGACATAAAGGTGATAAGTATTTTTTCTGAAATCATTCCGAAGTTACCATAAATGGATAGACTATTGTCAAATTGAAATTCATGTCAACATAAAACTACATTTTATATTTGTGGTAAGTGAATGATATCCTTTATAGTACCTGAATATAATAGAACCACTTTAGCGATTCAAAGATATGATTTCCATGCTAAGGAAATTAAACATAACAGCTTGCAGCACTTTAAGACATTTGCATAAAACATGGAAATATAATAAGATAATATAAAATTGAATTAAGTGCGTGTTCTAAATTCGTATTTGCAATAAGAATCACTATTTGCAGACGTGTATACCGCCTTATAATTGGTGCACAATATAAATATTAGCTAGTGCAGATGAAACTCGTACAATCGACACAAACGAGATATCGGTTAAAAATGCATTTTGTAACTATATCCAATAACATTTTCCATAATTTTTCATTTCGGTTTAGAAGAAAGAAAACGCTTCATATCGAGTATTGGAAGTTTGAATGTAAAACTTAAAGCAGGAAAGGAGAAATGAACGAGCTAGTTTTGTTGTCATTGGTGTCATTGTTTTTTTTTTTTTTTTTTTTTTGCTGCTATCGCCGTTATCGTAGTAAAGCTGCCAATGGATACACACTTCGGAACATTTTCTAACTGTACCTAATGTTGCGTATTTGACGCAGTATTCTAACATGTGAGTGAGGCAACAATTGTAATAACGTGACGATATGAATACAAAGGTCACAATTTTTACGAAACATTTGAAACACTAATGGTTTTATTCCAAATGTATTCAATAATTATTTCTACTTTATGGTGTGCCCTTTATTTCAAAGCAGTTAAACGTGTTGATAAAAAGCGTGTAATAATATCCTCTAAGTAGGTTTAAACTATTTAGTAGGTCAATGAGCTTCTTATTTCCAAAGAGAATAAAAAAACATTGATTCCTTAATTCCTTAATTGTTTTAACATTGATTTATTGTTATGAGACTGTAAAAATTAAATATCTCTTAATGTTTTAATTGGTTATTAACATAGATTAGACTATACTAAATAAATCATGACATGCATGACATTCTGGGATTTTAGTACTTTTCTAGCAATTTGTTTAACTTTTACCTGTTTCTCCCTCCAAAAATCGCCTTCTTCAAGTCGGTTTTACTTTATGACGTTATAAAGACGTAAGGCCTTGTCAGTTAATTGACCTAATTTTGGTATATATCGATAAAAGACGGACTCTTTTAAGAGCTTAAAAGCTTCTGCATAAGTCAATATTTTCGCGATTTAATGTTAACTCGCGAAATTCGCGAAAATAAAACCCAGTATACAATAATTGTACTCTAGACTACCAATTTATGGAAATGGAAATAAGGATTGTTGATACACCTCCAGACCTTTGCACGCTTCATTCCAAAATGAATTGGGTAGACAGTATTAAATATACGATACACACTTTTACTTATCCAGGGGTCAAGGACGTTAAGGAGTTATGCTGCAATAATGTTCCATTAACGAATAAGATTCAGAGTCAGGTGGCCTTGTTCACACAATAGAAACTTGATTGGGTACATGTTATTGAACATGTATATACAAATGTCAACATAATTAGCTGCTCAATAAAAGTGTGTCGTACATTGTACAAATTATGGAATGTATCGACACTTCAGAATTACCCTTTCAAAAAACATACGTGTGTGATAAATGGACGGATGAATTTTGAAAAATAAGATCAGATTACCGATATGTAGCACACTTTAAACTGGATACACAAAATATATACATTTTAATACAAAAAATATATGAACATCAGCCTGGGTATTTTTATGGACCATATTGTATATTTAACCTTACAATTTTTTGAAAAAGTAATAGTTGCATTTTTAGGAAATAAATGAGATGGATATCTTTACTTGTAATATCTCAATATTGGAGTGAAAGAAAAACCTCACTATTTGTTTGTAGAGTGACAGTGTATAGCCCATCATGTTTTGCTTTAAAACAAGACATTTACCACAAAACCAACAGATATGATCGGCTAAACATATGCTTAAGTGATGCATTCGTCTTAAATCAGAATTGATAATTATTTGCTCCAAATTTCCATATTGTCACGATAAAGCGAGTCACAAACTAAAAAAAACGTGTCATATACTGATACTGGCTCTCTAGTTTATTTCATTGATTTTTTTTAATAATACAGGTATGCCTTTTCTCCGGTGTCTTACCAATTTGACTTTTGAACTAATAGTATACATTTATCGCTTTATAAAGACCATAATAAAAAAAATCAGAAAATTGATGAAGCAGTTTATTATAATGTATTATTTCCCCGTTAAACTAAGGAGAGCTCAGTCCATCAAATTTGAAATTTTCAGTAAAAATATGAAATAAATGCCCATACATAACCAGATTACGATATCTCTTTCAAGTACAAAATTGAAGAAAAAGAATTCAAATCTGTTTTGGTGTTATTACCATTAAAAAATTTCAAGATATAACTTGCTTGGAATTTCATTATTTTACTTGCAGGTGCGAGACGATTGAGATGTCAAAATTAATCTGCGTTTTTGATTGCATATCACGAGAATAAGATTAATATCATTTTATTGTACTTGCCGAGAAACATTAGACTATAATGGTTAACACTGCTGATAATGTTGGATGAATCAACTTTTCAAACGTTTCGATAGATCATGTTAAACCTAGTCAAATGTGTGGTTTTTTTTAATATTCGTTTGTTCTGATGTTGAAAAATTTATAATTCAGATAAAGTGGTTTCTTTTTTTTTTACTTGTCTTTCAGATTATTTTGTTTACTTTCTATGTTAAACCAAGACGACAAACAAATGCTGCAAACGTGTATCGGATCAATGATAAATTCAACATAAGTTCACGATGACGCGATACCGGACATGATAGTTTTAACATAAGTTCACGATGACGCGATACTGGACATGATAAATTCAACATAAGTTCACACGGTTCCTGAGATATGATCAAAAACAAAAGTGATGCATTTCATTGGGACACCCTGTACTAAAAGCACCTAACACTTTTGATGCATTACAACGACGAGCGTTATTATGGTACTTCTTTTGTACTGTATAATTGTCCCTGAGGTAACGAATCAAACATGCATGCCCTGTACCAGCTATTTATTTTAATGCCTTTCAATAAATAAACTATGATATATATACTGTTTTAAAAAGAGATATTAGCTTTAATATCTCATGTTTTATCTATGAGAAGTCATGAAAATATAATTTAAGCACCCAAAATATTTTTACAAAGTAAAGCCGTTCTAGGTTTTATTTTCTAGATTCAGTAATGTTTTGTCTGCATGATATAAATTATCGATTGTATGTGACTTATGAAAAACGAACACCTTTAATCAGAAAAAAATATGCTTTTATCTTTTATTAGGAAATTAAATATTAAAGCCTGCAGCATTTTGCGACATAATAGATGAACCACGGGAATAAAATAACATAATATGAAATTAATTACGTTTTCTGAATTCATATTCACCTTTAAAATGCACCGTTTGCAAACGTGAAAGCCAATTAATTACCGGTACTCAAATGAAATCAATGCAGTGGTACAATCGGTCACAGGTAAAAAGTGCATCTTCACTCAAAAAAAATATTGTAACTCATTGCTTAAGTGCCAAAAATAAGTACAACAATTACTGATAATAGTTTCAAATAGCAACATTGTTAAATAATGAGTATCACTGATTAATTAAGCACGTATATACTACTTTTTCTTAGCAAGCTATTGAATTTTATAATTAACCTAACAATATTACTGAATTATAAAAAAATATCTTTAACAAGATATTTATATCAACATTTATAGTTAACTAAACGATATTATTATATTTAGGAGGAAAATCAATTGCATTTGATTTTGATTTTAAGTTTGTTTGTTTGTTTGTTTGTTTGTTTGTTTGGTTTTTTTTGGGGGGGGTGGTTGTAATTACGTGCTATGTCAAAGATTGTATTGATTGATCAGGGTGGACCAACAAAGGTTTTATGGGGGTTTAAGGTGACGTTACCTGGAATTGGCAAATAGTTCGCGAATTATTGTTTTTAGATATTCATTAATCCTCGTCTATCCAGGGGGGGGGGGGTAGGGGGTAGGGGCAACCCCCCCCCCCCCTAATGGTCTCAACCTTTTCCTCCTTACAAAACTGTCTACATAAAGTAATAGTTTCCAGTGCGTTAGATTAGTTTTTGCTACGGTTACAAGTCAAGGAAAAATGCGTGCTGCAAATTGTAATTAACAAAAGAGGCCTGTGAATCAAAGTATGGGATAGGCTATATTGTCTTCGGCAAAAGCAAAAAAGTCTGGCCGTATTGATTGTGCTTTCCCTCGTGTAAATACAAAAGGATTTTTACGGATTGCTAATTTCTCAAGTGGAATTATCAAAGCTTAATGACTCTAGTGAATAGAATAAGTAATAGGTTAATGAAATATGTTACAAAAGAGTACAAATTACTTTCTGTCTCCCAATTTATTAGTTAGTAAATTTATGTAGTAATATTAAATCTAAATCACAATGTTCCTCCCATACACTGATATACATTTATTTTCAATCCATTTGCAAGTTTTCGTATATTCAATGCTCTCAGAATTGTGTAATTATTTGCACCTTTGATTGACCGTCCTATTTTTGTCCTGTCTCCGTCTTGTTTTGTCCTCCAGTGTCGTAACATGTCAAAATTATATCCTTGTCATCATATTTCAAGGTGGGGCCTGCTAAAAACTCCCCTGAGTTTATTGGACTCTCCGCCATGTTTCCTATTTTTAGACCTATATTCTATCCATTGATTCTAATCTGTAATCATGTCATAATCCTCTTTTTATAACTTAAAAGGGGCCTGTTAAGGCTTTTATTTTGACTTTCTTTTTTGGCTTATAAGTCTAAAAATATTAAGTTACAGTATAAAAAGTATACATTTCTAGAAAGGAAATTTGATAAGGAATCTGTTTATGCTATTGGTTTGGTTCAAAAATGACCATATTTGGCAAAAAATAGCAAAAAGCAGTGATTTAGCCTACACATGAAACGGGAAAGGTAACTAAAAAATTGTTACTGCCATTTTATCACATATATTTTTTTGGAAACTGCACACAATTATCTAGGAATCACATTTTTTATTTTTTTAAATAAAGCCGAATTTTTCGAAATATAATAACAACCATGTGAAATGTGCCGTTTCCGACATTTATCTGCATCAATTTTGATAGAAACTAATGAATATCTTTGATTTTAGGACCTTAAATTGAAAAATGAGAAACGCGATCCTAGATTTTGATATACTGTACATAATGGTTGACAAATCTTTCCTTGTACTAGTTTTTTTAGTTACGTTTCCCGTAAAAATGATGTTTTTTCAACAAAACTGAAATGGAGAAATCCCGTGTTTAATGAAGAAATCGCACATTTTGACCTAAAATCCATGAATTTTGAGGTCTAAACTTTGGGCATCGGACAATAAAACTTATTATGTAATTGATATTATTGGTAAGTATTGTACTCAACTTTCAGATCCGAATTTAAGCTCCTTATTTTGTAAATATTGAAAGAAATCTAAAATACAATGTTCAATTATTTGGTCTTTGTTTACAATATTGACAAGTTTATTGCGGGATTTTAACAAATGTGCTCATGCAAGAACATAACGCAACACGTTCACGCGCACGCAGTACTTATTACCGCGCAAAAAGGCACGCACATCAAAACACGCAACCTAAACGCAAAATATAGGACGCGTATCTATGCCCATAATTTCCCGCCAACAGCCACGTGTTTATTTTACTGTAAAATGTCAAATTGATCTTTTAATTTTACCTATAAATAAGTTTAAAAGTTTTGTTTTGTAGTATTTTATTGTCTGTAATAAAAGGTAACATGCTGAAGTATCAGAAAATGCAGAAAAACTAAATTCTGCTACCGAACAAACGGCCGGGTTAACAGGCCCCTTAATTGATCAATTGTAGAATCTATCATTATTGTATTTTCCAGTAATTGAAATTATTTTCAAATGCATCTTGTAAAATTGTGTATAAAATCATAATTTACCTTGAAAAAATTGTACTATTGTGTTATAAGTAACATGGAAATAAAAATTGAAATTGAAAATTGAAAATGTATTGTTCAACACATTTAAATTGGCCTAGTGTCTTTATCATCAAATATTTTCAAAATATATATAAAGTATCCAGAATATTCCAAATTTGCATATCAGATAATAACACGTTAGGATGTTATGATAAAAAATAATAATAGACATGTACATTTTTGCAATATTATATTTCCGCTCTAAAATGGAATAAACTATGAACTAAGAAAGAATTAAGTGACAACGAAAAGGCATCGTCTTAATATGTCATGTTTTAGCCCAACTAGGTAACAAGTACAATCAACCAGAATATGTAGGTTTTTCAATTTATTTTTCTGTATGATTTCTATAATTCCTTGTATTTTTCATTAAACATATACACGGATACATTAACATTTTATTCTCCTTAAGGGTAAATAACATAAATCTGCTCAGGAAAATGTGAATCATAACTATTTTTTAATCATGAAAAGATAAATAGTTTCCACTGCATTTGCGGGGACTCGAACCATGGATTATGGCAGGGGTTAGTCATGCATTACGAAGTGAGGGATCTACCGCTGAGCTATCTAGGCAGCGTTGAGATCGTGAGCTAAAATCTAAAACATAAACATTAGAATGCCGTACTTTTCTTTTGTTTACATAAAAATTGCATTTTTGCCTCATGGAAATGCTCAATTTGTAAGTAAATTATGCGAATGCCTATATCATACAAAATGTAGATAACATAGATACTAAAAACAGACAATTCACAGCTCAAACTGGGCGAAGTCAGAGTCGTAATTCACGTCCGGTTTTTCGAGCAAAACAACGCGGGTTTGTTACATTATCATTCAAAATCAACACAACAAATTTATAAAATATTATTTGTAATTCAATAAGAAGTATCAAGCCTACAAATATGTCAAAATTTGAAAACAGTCGATTTGTTCGAACATCATGATTTCGGCGAAAAAGGCGTCAATTTTTCGAAGTAGTCTATTGACGTCATTTTGACCTTGATAATGGACGTGAAAACACTAGTAAAGTTCTATGTATAAATTAAAGACTCTATTCTATATGTAAGCCAAAAATTGTAATATTCTGATATGTTTAAGTAGGTAAAAACGTGCAGTAAAAATGACGTTCAGCCAAACGAGACGATTTAGGGACTGTAGCCTTAACGCTGTAACCTTTATTGTAAAACAATTGAATTGATACAAAGCTTATCATATTAAAGGTCAATGAGATTGTTATTTCCAAAGAAAATAGAATCCTAGATTTTCTGTAGGACTTGATGATGTGTTAATCTTAATATACTTGAACAAGGTGAAATCTAAATTTTAAATAAGGAAATATATGATAGCATTTATCGCAACCCACAGGTGCACACACGTATATTATCAAAGAATTGTTTCCTTAACATAATTCACAATCACAAATGCGGAGTAAGATGAAGATTTTTTTGGGCCAAAAATAACCTTCAATGGCAATGTTCCGTTCATTTCTGGAACGGCACAAATCTACCACAAATATACAATATTTCATCTTGACGCAACTGCGTATACATAAAAAAACTGCATCTTGTATTTCATGAAAAAAATAATTAGCAAATGATTACATTATATAATATTTATCCTAAAGGGGTTGCAGCCCCATTGATTTTTTCAATAGGTTTGTTTTGCTAATAAACTGCTTCAACTGATTCTTTTTTTCTTTTCTTTTTTAGAATGTAATTGTTTTCACAGCCACCTTGTGTGTGGGATGGAAAAAGTATGAATGCAAAAATGATGATGCAAAATACCATGTTTTGGCAATTGTTTGGTGTAAAATCAATTTTGTCTAATAATTTTAATGATATTTTCACTTATCTCAAATTCACGAGGTCCCACTGACTTTATGACGTCAATGTGACGTCATATAAAGTTCAACGGGGCTTATTTTGCATCAATGGATAGAAGAGGGTCATGATTGTTATGCATTAGTATAGACAAGTAACTAGGGTTAATAATGCAATTTGGTCGGTTTCTATCAAACAGTACAATCATTTCGGTCTAAACGTGGACAAAATCGGTATATGGTATAGAAAAAAATTGAATAAGCTTTAAACATTTTAAGCATGATTTTTTATATTTAAAAGCAGTATATACTATATCAAAATATGTATATACAGCCTTCTAGCATTGTAATGCATTGCAGTAACTAAGTTACTGTTTGCTATATTAGCACATAATTTTTGATAAGTACGTACTAAAATGTAAGTAATTACTTAATGTCGTAAGCAAAAGGGCAGCTTTATGAATAGAAATGTAAGCAGTTAATATAGCCATGTTTACAACTGTTTGAAAGGAATTAGCAATAGATTTTTTAGACTTCAAAGAGCCTTTTCTTGCATTACTTTGCTAGCTTTTATGGATAGAAATAGCATTGCTACCTTTATGAATTCGGCCTATTGTCTTCTTTCTCTCATTAGTATAAAAATGTATTTAATGATTCAAAAAAGAGGAGACCCTGTTAGTTATAATGTAACACTCTTTTCCTTAAACTCCACAGATGTTCAATGATTCATCACTAGCCAATATTAGCAGCCTCTTTGAGTGCTGAAATTGCCGCAGTCCAGGCAACCCCGACGACCTTGACACAGGTTTCTACGACACTGAAACTAGCAATCCGTTCGTTGTCGCATTAACTATAAAGAACACATAACTTCACTTACTTCAGTATTACCAACATCGCTAACACTGTAACTAAGCGTCTTACAGATTCAGCTGACTTGAGTCTTCTACCATGTATTCTTTACGCTTTAAACTATTATAAAGAAAAGGGAAATTCTCACAACAAAAACAAAAGCAACACAATTTGGGAATCAATCCAATGTCGATAGTGGTGTCATTAGTTTAATACCAATAACAATTAAACCTGGTTTGATGATATCTATCTTTCTTCTTGGTGAGCTCGACGTGATAATTTTCTTTGTTTGGCTTTTATCTTATCTTTGGCGGAACGTTGTGTACAACTGTCTACTATACTGTAATCCCCAATTACGATTTTTTATAACACAGATAAAGAAACTAATGTCATCTTCAGTAACAGTTAGAAATGACAGAATTTTATTGTACAGATCAATGTTAAAAAATAGTTTTGGAAGTTGCAGTGGAGAACTGTTACATGTTCCCGCCGTTTCATGTGCGTTTTGGTTCTTCTTGCAATCACTAGAGCTCCACCTTTGATTAAACATGCAGTTGTCTGAATAAACTCTTCTGTTTGTAGATATACGCCAAAGGCAAAGTAGCAAATCCCTATTAATAGCTACACAACATTCACTGAAACCAATTTATGGAAGCCTCACTTATGTATAGCCAAAATGTAACAACCTGACATACACCTCCGCTTCTTAATAAGGCCCCCATAAGCAGACATCAAATCTCAAGTAGGTGAGTATATACTATAACATTCTTTATAACGGAATAACTATCATATATTTATCGACGTTCACAAAATAATGTCATGCTTCTTTGATATTATCTTCAAATATAGGGTCAGGTGCAGGATTGTGTGTTTTTGCCAAAATATTCGCATTCAATGGCAATGTTCCATTCATTTTTTTTAAGAACGGCGCAATTATACAAATAAATACAATACTGCATTTCGATGCAAATGTATGCCTGTAAAAGGACAACCTACCCATATTTAGAATCACTGAAGTTGGTATTACTGATTTCAACACAGTTGTTAATCATTGAAGATACTCAGTAAAAACATCCTTTAATTAATGCTTGTTTTGTCATTAAATCAATTTTCTGTCGATGAACTCTGGTGTAGGAATCACGAAAAGTCATTGTACTAATTAAATATTAAACAACAACCATGTCCCGCGAGGAAAAACATCCTCGAGATTGACTTAAGCCAACTAAAATGATGTATAAATAATTTGCATAAATATCGTCTATGTATTCCTGATTTATCTTCAGACTAATAATGACGGGAAAATAACATGATTAAGAAATGACAGGGATGTTTAAAATGCTGCTAGTGCGTTTATGCTAAGGTTTGCTACAGAAAAGAAAACATTACGGTGCCGTTTGCAATCGTAAAACTTTAAAATAGGGTTAATCAACGCTTAGAATGCCAGTGTTTTACTTGTAGATGCAAGACAATTTAAGTGTGTCGAAATAATCTTCGCTTCTGATTGCGCTACATTTGAAATCACTTTACAAAATGTGGTGATTTTTTTAATTTTTGCAGGATAAAAAGAAATAGCAATTATATTCAAGAATGAGACCCCTTTCTTATGGCTTTCTGGGATTAGACCAAGTTATATACGAGAAAGTAAATGTAAATTGATTTGATTCATTCAATTTTAATTCATCGAGTGAACAATCTTAAGAAAAACCAAATCGACAAAAAAAAAGATCAAAGACAGTAGTGTTAAATATTTGATATCCAAATGTTATGTTTGATTTGAAAGAAGTAGAAATTCATTGCTTAAAACATTGTAAGTAGTTTGATTTTGTACTTGTAGTTTTCATAAAAAGCTGTTTTACCATTTTTGCTGCAATTAGATATTCCACTTATTATGATTTCGCACAATGCATTGAGAAAACGATGACAACTTTGACGCATTAATACGTCAAGCGTTATAGTGCCATTCTTTCTGTATAATTGTATCATGAATAACAAATGATAAGGTAAGCACTGTACCTGTTATTTTCTTTGACGGCTATGAATATTTAAACTATATATCCTGTTTTGAAGACAGACGAATTCATTACCTTATAAAATGCTTCATCTATAAACAGACATGATAATGTAATTTAAGCACCCAAGATACTTTCTCAAACGGAAGCCGTCAATGTGATTTTCTAGATGAAGTAATGTTTTTTCTGCATAATGTAATTTATGGATCGGAGGCGTCTTTTCAAAGAGAACACTCACTTTGACATAATCGTCTTTAAAGTTACTGACATAGAGTTAAGATAGACACGATATTGTAAGTGGTTGTTTCCGTGCATATTCATCAAGAATTTTATTTTTGTTGCTACTTTGATATTTGAAGTAGTTTTCATTTTTTTGCAATTCAGTGCTTAAAAAATTGACAACATCTTTATTGACATAAATGTGAAAAAGCAACCTGCATGCACAGGTTCTTTGTCTACGGGGGAGGTTGTGTGGGTGGCTCAGCAGACGGGTTTTTCTACATTGTGCGGGAGGGGGCTTAAAGGCTAAAATTGTTAGAAAAGGGCCGATTTCAAGTGATAATTGAGAGGGCTTTGAGGGTACAATTGAAAATAATTCTTAATTTCCATAACTGACAGACCGATAAAAAAAATCTAAACTGTTTGGGGTGCTTTAGATCACTTGTTTCAATCTGTAACCATATAAAACAATGTAAAAATAATCAACATTGTTAAAATGCTAGCTTAATATAGAAAGAACATTAATACTCTTTACTGTACAATGAATTCAGCATAACTACTTTAACGATTCAAAGATATGATTTTCTATGTCAAGGAAATTAAACATAAGAGCCTGTAACAGTTTACGAAAAAAAGTAAAGATAAATCAAAGGAATATAATACGATAATATGAAATTGAAGTAAGTACGTGTTCTGAATTCATATTTGCCCTAAGAATGCACCGTTTGCAGACATGTAAACCACTTAATTATCGGCACACAAAGAAAGTGTAGTGATACATGTACATTCGGCGTTTATGTTACGGGTTTTGAGGCATTTGAATCTATAGTATCTTGTAATGGATTGCTCAAGTGCCAACATGATTAGTTTTTAAACACGTTGGTAATTGAACACACACACCCTCACACCCCGACCCACACCCCCCCCCACACACACACACTGATAAATGAAAAAGAGTAACATTGTTCACTAGTAAAAAACACAAAAATGTTTGGTTCAAAAAGCTATGATATTATTGTCCAGTTCGGGTAATCGGTCGGCAGATTTTGTACCCGGATAAGTTCATGACAAAATAGGACCAATTTGTGATTTATGTCCACTTACAATCAGCTACCAGCAAATACAAAGCTAGCAATTACATGGTAGTGTCACATTGTGTGACACGCTTACAGTCAGTCAGTCAGGAGAACTGAACAGAGTAGCGATGTCTGTCTTGGTTTTTATGTTTTACTGTTTTCCTAAATAAGGAAACTTCACCACTGGCAAGAGCAACATTATCAAATGCATAGGCAGTGTACATAGGACGAATAAAGTACTTGTGATGTATCAATACGTCAAGCGTTACTATGGCTCAACTCCTGTATAATTGTACCATGAATAACACATTCACCTCCTGTATAATTGTATCATGAATAACAAATGTAAAATGTAAGCACTGTACATGCGTTTTATTTAAATGTTGATGACTATTAATCCTCTTTCTTAAGACAGACAATGAATTACCTTATAAATTGTTTCCTCTATAAACAAAACTATGAAATTGATTTGTTAAACCAAAGTTTCTTGACAAATTAATCTCTTAGTTATGGTTTTTAAACACACCCGATCTATTCGCCGATGATAGTTTCATTTAATTGAAATCATTGGAGGTGGTTTTTTTAGATTAAGTAATGTTTCCTGCATAATGCATTTATGACTCTAAGGGGTCTTCAAAAACAAAGAAGATCCGCCTTAGACATAGACTTTTAGGCAAGAGAAATAGCGACAAACGACTGCTTCTGCGCAATATTCATTTAAAGTTATTTTATTGTTGCTATTTTAAATTTTGAAGTAGTTAAGTCTATTCATACGTAAAGGAATTAACACGCACACATTTATAGACATAAAGGTGATAAGTAGTTTTATTCTGAAATCATTCCGAAGTTACTGTAACTTATGGATAGCCTTTTATCAAATCGAAATTCATGTCTGAATAAAACTACATTTTATATTTCTCGATGTAAATATGGTAAGTGGATGATATCCTTTATAGTACACTGAATATAATAGAACCACTTTAGCGATTCAAATATATGATTTCCATGCTAAGGAAATTAAACATAACAGCCTACAGCACTTTAAGACATATTCATAAAACATGGAAATATAATTAGATAATATAGAATTGAATTAAGTGCGTGTTCTAAATTCATATTTGGTGGCTTTTCATGCGATGGGTCAAAAATGTGTTACATGGTCATAATGGTCAAAAAAACAATTGTTTGATATGATGTTAATATTATTGATCTCTTTCAATTCAAGTAACCTTTTAGCCAAATATCACTTTTGTTTTGGCATAATGAGCTAATTAATGGTTGATTACTCCATAGACAGCAATGCAAACTGTAATTTTCAAACGCGTTTTTCTCAAAATTGCCTGTTTTTTACTAAAGCAAGTCATAAGTTGGAATGATTAATGGTAAACAGTTCATTTTTTCAGAATATGTTCTAAACACTTAAATAGTTACTTTGATGCATTAAACTTGAAACAGACCCCTTAGGTCTTGGTGTTAATGACCTTCAATTAATTAGAGGGGGCTATACAAGGGGAGAAAATGGTGATGTTTCAAATCATTCTGCCCTAATTCTTATTTGATGCAGCTTGATCCCCTGAACATTTTGACACCAAATTTGTCAAAATCGGACAAAAAATGAGAAGGTGCTGCCCAAAAAAGTGATCGAGGGGGAAGGGGGTCTGAGGAAGGTCTAAAAATGATAAATTTGCCAATTACTGTAATTCTATACCGAATTTTAGCCATGTTGGTGACAATCTGTATGTATTTGAGGTCACAGAATCCATTTGTGAATGTTCCAGCAGTGTCAAACCTTCCAAAATGGCGACATTGTCTCAATTTGGGTATCTACCGCATCCGTAGGCACCGCATCCTTAGGCACCACCACCCTTGTACTGCCAAGTTCAAACTATTGTCTCTCTTTAAATTATGTAACCCATGAACGCCAAATTACTGTCATAAATAGCAGACAGTGTAAGCTTTCAAATGAGACATTAAACAAGTCAATAGGTCAAGGAATAGTAAATTTACATCAAATTAAGTCCGAGAACCCACGAAAAAATGTAACAACACCACCTTTTTAGCATACCCACCTAATGACATGCCATCATTTGCAATAAGAATCACTATTTGCAGACGTGTATACCGACTAATAATTGGTGCACAATATAAATATTAGCTAGTGCAGGTGAGACTCGTACAATCGACACAAATGAGACATCAGTTTAAATGCATTTTGTAACTGTATGCAATAACATTTTCCATATACTTTTTAGAAGAAAGAAAACGCTTCATATCGAGTATTGAAGTTTGAAGGTAAAACGTAAAGTAGTTAAGGAGAAATGGTCAAGCTAGTTTTGTTGTCATTGGTGTCAGTGTTGTTTGTTATTTTTCTGCTATCGCCGTTATCGTATTAAAGCTGCAAATGAATACCAACTTTTGAACATATTCTAACTGTACCTAATGTTGCGTATTTGATTTTATTAACGTGACGATTTAAAAGTGTAACTCATTAATACAAATCGTCTTATTAAAGGTCACACTTTTTACGAAACATTTGAAACACTGATTGTTTTATTCCAAGTGTATTAAATAATTCTTTCTGTTGTGCCCTTTATTTTAAAACAGTTAATTGTGTTGATACAAAGCGTGTAATAATATCCTCTAAGTAGGTTCAGACTATTTAGTAGGTCAATGAGCTTCTTATTTTCAAAGAGAATAACAAACATTGATTTGCTGTTATGAATCTGAAAACATTAATTGTTCCTTAATTGTTTTAATAGTTTATTAACATAGATTAGACTATAAATAATAATAATAATGGCATTTTTATAGCGCATTTTACCGAATATACAAAGCGCTCATGATTCGCTGCAGGTAAATCGTCACAACCATTTCACTTCACTTAGAAGTGCTTCCGTAGCTTCCGTAGAGCACATTCTATCGGTACTTCGGCTGTAATATTCACCCTTTGTGCAGCTTCCCATAACCTGGGTGGGGGCAGACTTATATGGACAAATCTAGTGACAGTTTTAGATGCAGGAGGAAGACCGGAGTACCCGGAGAAAAACCTACGGAAGCGAGTATGGACTGTTAACCAAATGCATATACAGCGCCGGGGCCAGGAATCGAACCCAAGACACCCGAAACTCATTGGTGCAAAGCGAGGGAAGTACCGCTTCGCTAACCCGCATACTAAAGCATGACATTGTGAGAACGTTTCTAGCAAAATGTTTAACTTTTACCTGTTTTTCTCTCCCCAAAAAATCGCCTTCTTCAAGTCGGTCTTACTTTATGACACTATAAAGACGTAAGGCCTTGTCAGTTTATTGTCCTAATTTTGGTATATATCGATAAAAGACAGATTCTTTTAAGAGCTTAAAAGCTTCTATGTACGTCAATATTTTCGCGATTTGATGTTAACTCGCGAAATTCGCGAAAATAAAAACCAAAATTATTACTATACAGTATACAATAATTGTACTCTATACTACCAATTTATTAATGTGGAAATAAGGATTGATACCCCCACGGGCCCGCACCCTTTGCACGCTTCATTACAAAATGAATTGGGTAGACAGAATTAAAATATAAAATATACACTTTTACTTACCCAGGGGTCAAGGACGTTAGAGAGTTTTGCTGTAATAATGTTCCATTAACGAATAAGATTCAGAGGCACACAACAGAAACTTGATTGGGTACCTGCTATTGAACATGTATATACAAATGTCAACATAATTAGCTGCTCAATAAAAGTGTGTCGTACATGTTAAAAATTGTGAAATGTATCGACACTTCAGAATTACCCTTTCATAAGAAGTACGTTTGTGATAAATGGACTGATGAATTTTGATAATAAAATCAGATTACCGATATGTAGCACACTTTTAAATGGAAACCTAAAATATAAAATTTCTACTTTACAGTATACAATAATTGTACTCTATACTACCAATTTATTTATGTGGAAATAAGGATTGATACCCCCAAGGGCCCGCACCCTTTGCACGCTTCATTACAAAATGAATTGGGTAGACATAATTATTATAAAATATACGATATACACTTGTACTTACCTAGGGGTCAAGGACGTTAGAGAGTTCTGGTGTAATTATGTTCCATTAACGAATAAGATTCAGAGTCAGGTGGCCTTGTTCACACAACAGAAGCTTGATTGGGTACCTTTTATTGAACTTGTATATATTAAATGTCAACATAATTAGCTGCTCAATAAAAGTGGGTCGTACATTGTTCACATTATGAAATGTATATATCGACACTTCAGAATTACCCTTTCATAAGACATACGTTTGTGATAAATGGACTGATGAATTTTGGAAATAAAATCAGATTACCGTTATTTGTAGCACACTTTAAACTGGAAACCTAAAATATATACAATTTAATAAATATGTATATGAACATCAACCTGGGTATCTGTACGGACCATATTGTATATTAAACCTTACATTTTGTTAAATTAATAGTAGCAGTTTTTTGGAAATAAATGAGATGGATATCATTACTTTTAAATCTCAATATTGGAGTGAATTAATAACTTCACTATATGTTTGTAGAGTTACAGTGTATAGCCCATCATGTTTGGCTTCAAAACATGACATTTACCACAAGACCAACAGATATGATTGGCTAAACATATGCTTAAAGGTGCAATTCATGATTTTGATGTGGTCTCTTTTCTAGCTAAATAAAAAAAATGAGTACAACACAAATATATACTGAAAATTTCACTTGATTCCGACCGTTCGTTTCCAAGTTACAAGCTTTTCAGCATTTTGAAAATCCCCATAGACAATTCTTGTTCGGGCCCCCGACAATAATTAGAAAATGACACATTTTCTCACTTTTCTCAAAAATGCAAGCACATATGAAAGAATGGTTTGGGGATCGTAACATATACCACTTAAGCTAAAAAACTCTAATTTGATAGAGGTGAACTTGAGGGTGAAAAGTGGATCATGAATTGCCCCTTCGTGCATTCGTCTTAAATCAAAATTGAAAATTATTTTGTACAAATTGCCACATGGTCACGACAAAGCGAAACAGAAACTGAAAAAACGTGTCATACTGGCTCTATTTCATTGATTTATTTTAATAATACAGGTATGCTTTTCTCCGGTATCTTACCAATTTGACTTTTGAACTAATATTATACGTTAGTCGGTTTATAAAGATATAATTTATTATTTCCTCGTTAAACTAAGGAGAGCTCAGTCCATCAAATTTAAAATTTTCAGCAAAATTATGAAATAAATGCCTATACATAACCAGATTACGATATCTCTTTCAAGTACAAAATTGAAGAAAAATAATTCAAATCTGTTTTGGTGTTATTGCTATCGAAAAACTTCAAGATACAACTTGATTGGAATTTCATTATTTTTACTTTTTCCAGTGTCCAGAATATTCCAAATTTTCATATCAGATAATGTCACGATAGGGTGTTATGATATAGATATAGATAATACAAGATATGTACATATTTGCAATATTTCATTTCCGATATGTCATAATTTAGCCCCTTTTTGTCACAATTACAATCAAACAGAATATGTAGGTTTTCCCATTTATTTTTCTGTATGATTTCTACAATTCCTTGTATTTCTCATTTAACATATACACGGATACATTAACATTTTATTTTCCTTAACGCTGTAACCTTTATTGTAAAACAATTGCATTGATACAAAGCTTATCACATTAAAGGTCAATGAGATTGTTGTTTCCAATGAAAATAGAATCCCGATTTTCTGTAGGACTTGATGATGTGTTAATCTTAATATAACTTGAACAAGGTTTTTTGTCTGTATGATTTCTATAATTCCTTGTATTTCTCATTTAACATATACACGGATACATTAACATTTTATTCTCCTTAACGCTGTAACCTTTATTGTAAAACAATTGCATTGGTACAAAGCTTATCATATTAGAGGTCAATGAGATTGTTATTTCCAAAAAAAATAGAATCCCGATTTTCTGTAGGACTTGATTATGTGTTAATCTTAATATAACTTGAACAAGGTGAAATCTAAATTTTAAATGAGGAAATATATGATAGCATTTATCGCAACCCACAGGTGCACACAAGTATATTATCAAAGAATTGTTTCCTTAACAGAATTCACAGTCACAAATGCGGAGTAAGATGAAGATTTTTTTGGCCAAAACTCACCTTCAATGGCAATGTTCCGTTCATATTCAATATTTCATCTTGACGCAACTGCGTATACATAAAAAAAACTGCATCTTGTATTTTATGAAAAAAATAATTAGCAAATGTTTGCATTATATAACATTTATCCTAACGGGGTTGCAGCCCCATTGATTTTTTCAATACCTTTGTTTTGCTAATAAACTGCTTCAACTGAATATATGTAATTGTTTTTACAGCCACCTTGTGTGTGGGATGGAAAAAGTATGAATGCAAAAATGATGATGCAAAATACCATGTTTTGGCAATTGTTTGGCGTAGAATCAATTTTGTCTAATAATGTTCATGATATTTTCACTTATCTCAAATTCACGAGGTCCCACTGACTTTATGACGTCAATGTGACGTCATATAAGGTTCAACGGGGTTTATTTTGCACCAATGGATAGAAGAGGGTCATGATGTTTATGCATTAGTATAGAAAAATAACTAGGGTTAATAATACAATTTGGTCGGTTTCTATCAAACAGTACAATTATTTAATTACGTGGACAAAATCGCTATATGGTATAGAAAAAGGTTTGAATAAACTTGAAACATTTTTAGCATGATCTTTTATATTTAAAAGCAATATATGCTATATCAACGTATGTATATACAGCCTTCTATTATTGTAATGCACATAATTTTTGATAAGTACGTACTAAAATGTAAGCAAAAGGTCAGCTTTATGAGTACAAATGTGAGCAATTACTATAGGCAGACTTACAACTGTTTGAAAGGGATTAGCAATAGCCTTTGCGGACTTCAAAGAGCTTTTTCTTGCATGTCATTGCTAGCTTTTATGGATAGAAATAGCAATTGCTACTTTTATGAATTCGGCCTATTGTCTTCTTTCTCTCATTAGTATAAAAATGTATTTAATGATTCAAAAAATAGAAGACCCTGTTAGTTATAATGTACCACTCTTTTCTTTAAACTCCACAGATGTTCAATGATTCATCACTAGCAAATATTAGCAGCCTCTATGAGTGCTGAAGTTGTTGCAGTCCCGAGGCAATTCCGACGACCTTGACACAGGTTTCTACGAGACTCAAACTAGCATTCCATTCGTTCTCGCATAAACTTTAAAGAACGCTTAGGGGAGACAAGTAAACTAATCGGCAACAGCTTGCCGTTATCTGAACTAGACAGCAAAGTCAAATTTCGGGCTTCTGATAGGAACATACTCAATTTGATGCTTTAAAATTATAGACATAGTACACAGGCACACAGCCAAATGCGTGGATAAGTGGAAGTATCGATATATTAAAGATAAGTAGAGAAATAGACTGTTCCAGCCAGTGCAGATATCTGAACCGCATTGCCAATTAGTTTACGTGTCTCCCCTTAACTTCAGTATTACCAACATCGCTTACACTGTAACTTACAGATTCAGCTGACTTGAGTCTTCCACCATGTATTCTTTACCCTTTCAACTATTAATAAAGAAAAGGGAAATTCTCACAGCAAAAAAAGAGCAACACAATTTGGGAATCAATCCCAAGTCGATAGGGGTGTCATTAATGTTATACCAATAACAATTAAACTTGGTTTGATGATGTCTATCTTTTTTCTTGGTGGGCTCGACGTGATAACCATGATAACGAACGATATGTAAAATACGCAATATCAACCTGCTGTGTGGAAAAAATTAACGAAAAACACGACCATGGCTTACACAGGTTTTATGTTTAATCTTGCGTTTTTATTGGCACATTCCAAGCACACCCTGTATACTGTATTCCCCAATTACGATTTTTATAACACAAATAAAGAAACTAATGTTATCTTCAGTAACAAATAGAAATGATAGAATTTTATTGTACATATCAATGTTTAAGAAAATAGTTTTGGAAGTTGCAATGGAGAACTGTTTCAAGTTTCAAGTGCGTTTTGGTTGTTTTCTCAATCAGCAGAGCTTCACCTTTGATTAAAGTTGTCTGAATAAATTGTTCACTTTGTAGATATACGCCAAAGGCAAAGTAGTAAATCCGTAGTAATAGATACACAACATTCACTGCAACCAATTTATGGAAGCCTCACTTATGTATAGCCAAAATTTAGCAAACTGACATACACACTCCGCTTCTTAATAAGGCCCCCATAAGCAGACATCAAATCTCAAGTAGGTGAGTATATAGTATAACTTTCTTTATAACGGAATAACTATCATATATTTATCGACGTTTACAAAATAATGTCATGCTTTTTTGACATTATCTTTAAATATAGAGTGAGGTGCAGAATTGTGTCTTTTTGCCAAAATATTCCCATTCAATGGCAATGTTCCATTCATTTTTTCAAGAACGGCACAATTCTACAAATAAATACATTACTGCACTTCCAAATCGATGCAAATATATGCATGTAAAAAGACAACCTACCCATATTTAGAATGACTGAAGTTGGTATTTTGAACTCAACACAGTTTTTAATCACTGAAGATACTCAATGAAAATATCGTTTAACTAATGCTTGTTTTATCATTAAATCAATTTTCTATCGACGAACTCTGGTGCAGGAATCACGAAAAGTCATTGTACTAATTAAATGTTTAACAAGGATCCTGTGCCGCGAGGAAAAATATCCTCGAGATTGACTTAAGCCAACTAAAATGATGAATAAATAATTTGCATATATATCTTCTAGGTATTCCTGCTTTATCGTCAGTCTAATAATGACGGGAAAATAACATGATTAAAGATATATAAACAGGGATGTTTAAAATACTGCTAGTGCGTATATATATGCTAAGGTTTGCTATAGAAAAGAAAACATTACGGTGACGTTTGCAATCGTAAAACTTTAACATATGGTTAATCAACGTTTAGAATGCCAGTGTTTTACTTGCAGATGCAAGACAGTTTAAGTGTCGAATTATATTCAAGAATGTGACTCCTTTCATATGGCTTTCTGGGATCAGACCAAGTTATATTATACGGGAATGTGAATGTAAATTGATTTGGTTCTTTCAATTGTAATTCATCGAACAAACAATTTTAAGAAAAACCAAATCGACAAAAAAAGATCAAAGACAGTAGTGTTTAATGTTTGATAAATGTTACGTTGATTTGAAAGGAGTAGAAATTCATTGCTTGAAAATATTCCAAGTATAATGTAATTTTGTATTTGTAGATATTATAAAAAACTGTTATACCATTTTTGCTCCAATTAAATATTCCACACCTTATTATTTCGCTCAATGCATTGAGAAAACGATGATAACTTTGACGCATTAATACGTCAAGCGTTATGATGCCGTTCTTTCTGTATAATTGTACCATGAATAACAAATGATAAGGTAAGCACTGTACCTGTTATTTTCTTTGACGGCTATGAATATTTAAACTACATATCCTGTTTTGAAGACAGACGAATTCATTAGCTTATAAAATGCTTCATCTATAAACAGACATGATAACGTAATTTAAGCAACCAAGATACTTTCACAAACGGAAGCCGTCAATGTGATTTTCTAGATGTAGTAATATTTTTCTGCATAATGTAATTTATGGATCCGAGGCGTCTTTTCAAAGAGAACACTCACTTTGACATAATTATCGTCTTTTAAGATAATAACATAGAGGTAAGACACGTTATTGTAAGTGGTTGTTTCCGTGCATATTCATCAATAATTTTACTTTTTGTTGCTAATTTGATATTCGAAGTAGGTTTCCTTTTTTAACGAACATCTTTATTGACATAAATGTGAAAAAGCAACCTGCATGCACATGTTCTTTGTCTGCGGGGAAGGTTGTGTGGGTGTCTCAGACGGGGTTTTCTACATTGTGCGGGATGGGGTTAAAGGCTAAAATTGTTAGAAGAGGGCTAGTTTCAAACTATTATTGACATGGCTTTGCAGGTACAGTTTAAAATAATTCTTAATTTTTATAACTAACAGACCGTTGTTGAAAAACATAACCTGTTTGGGATGGTTTAGATCACTTGTTTTAATATGTAACCAAGTGAAACAATGTAAAAATAGTCAAAATTATGTTAAAATGCTAGCTTAATATAGACGGAACATTTAAAAATCGAAATCATGTGTCAAAGAAATACTACGTTTGTATTCTTTCATACATGTGGTAAGTAGCTAAAATTCTTTACTGTACAATGAATTCAGCATAACTACTTTAACGATTCAAAGATATGATTTTCTATGTCAAGGAAATTAAACATAAGAGCCTGTAGCACTTTACGAAATAACGTAAAGATAAATCACAGGAATATAATACGATAATATGAAATTGAATTATGTACGTGTTCTGAATTCATATTTGCCTTAAGAATGCACCGTTTGCAGACATGTAAACCACTTAATTAATTATCGGCACACAAAGAAAGTGTAGTGATACATGTACATTCGGCGTTTATGTTACGGGTTTTGAGGCATTTGAATTTATAGTATCTTGTAATGGATTGCTCAATTGCCAAAATGATTAGTTTTTAAACACGTTGGTAATTGAACACACACACACCCACACACCCCTCCACCCCCCGCACACACTAATAAATGAAAAAGAGTAACATTGTTCACTAGTAAAAATTTTGAACACAAAAATGTTTGGTTCAAAAGGCTATGATTTTATTGTCCAGTTCGGGTAATCAGTCGGCAGATTTTGTACCCGGATAAGTTCATGACGGGCGGATAATAACACAAAATAGGACCAATTAATGATTTATGTCCACTTAAAATCACATTAGCAAATACAAAGCTAGCAATTACATGGTAGTGTCACATTGTGTGACACGCTTACAGGCAATCAGTCAGGAGAACTGAACGGAGTAGCGATGTCTGTCTTGGTTTTTATGTTTTACCATTTTCCTAAATAAGGAAACTTCACCACTGGCAAGGGCAACATCATCAAATGCATAGGCAGTGTGCATAGGAAGAATAAAGTACTTGTGATGTATCAATACGTCAAGCGTTACTATGGCTCATCTCCTGTATAATTGTACCATGAATAACGCATTCACCTCCTGTATAATTGTATCATGAATAACAAATGTAAAATGTAAGCACTGTACATGCGTTTTATTTATATGTAGATGACTATTAATCCTCTTTCTTAAGACAGACAATGCAATTACCTTATAAATTGTTTCCTCTATAAACAAAACTATGAAATTAATTTGCTAAAACAGTAGGAAAGGAAAAATGGTCGAGCTAGTTTTGTTGTCATTGGTGTTTGTTATTTTGCTGCTATCGCCGTTATCGTAGTAAAGCTGCAGGCTCATTCCAGTGAAAATGAAACTTTGTTTTACTTCAAGCAAAAATCAGCTTATTTATTCGACCAGATAAACATATTTTTCAGTCATACGTATGTTACTTGGTACGTGAAAAGTATTTTCTAATCAGAAATTTTAAAAGTTTTTCTATCCGTGAATGAATGAGAACATTTTTAATTCAAAAATGTCACAAACGTTACCAAAAGGTTACAGCAAAATGTCACAAACGTTACCAAACAAAATATTGAATTTTCTACCACTTTATATATTTTTAAATATGTTAACCATCATCTGTAAAAAGCGCAATAAAAATTCGCTAACATGTCAGGAAATTTTTACATTTGGAGCGAAAAATTGTGCGAAGTCACAAACGTTACCGAACGTTATATAAACTTTATTCAGTATTTTGGCAATTAATTTAATCTTTAAACACCTTCACATTTTGATCCCATCAGTGAGCATCATTATCAACAACAAACTTGTGGATATAATGTTTATGGTTTATTTCGGTTTCAAACGTTACTTTGAAAATGAATACCTACTTTGGAACATTTTCTAACTGTACCTAATGTTGCGCATTTGACGCAGTATTCTAACATGTAAGAGAGGCAATAATTGTATTAACGTGACGATATGAAAATGTAATTCATAAATACAAATCGTCTTATTAAAGGTCACACTTTTAGAAACATTTGAAACACTTATGGTTTTATTCCAAATGTATTCAATAATTCTTTCTACTTAATGTTGTGCTCTTTATTTCAAAGCAGTTAATTGTGTTGATACAAAACGTGTAATAATATCCTGTAAGTAGGTTTTAACTATTTAGTAGGTTAATGAGCTTCTTATTTCCAAAGAGAATAAAAACATCGATTTGCTGTCATGAATAATTATGAAAACATTAATTATTCCTTAATTGTTTTAATTGGTTATTAACATAGATTAGACTATACTAAAGCATGACATTCTGGGATTTTAGAACTTTTACCTGTTTCTCTCTCCCCCCAAAATCGCCTTCTTCAAGTCTGCCTTACTTTATGACACCATAAAAACGTAAGGCCTTGTCAGTTAATTGTCCTAATTTTGGTATATATCGATAAAAGACAGACTCTTTTAAAAGCTTAAAAGCTTCTATATACGTTAATATTTTCGCGATTTGATGTTAACTCGCGAAATTCGCGAAAATAAAAACCAAACTTTCTACTATACAGTATACAATAAGTGTACTCTATACTACCAATTTATGGATGTGGAAATAAGGATTGATACCCCCACGGGCCCGCCTTTGCACGCTTCATTACAAAAAGAATTGGGTAGACAGAATTAAAATATACGATATACACTTTTACTTATCCAGGGGTCAAGGACGTTAGGAGTTCTGCTGTAATAATGTTCCATTAACGAATAAGATTCAGAGTCAGGTGGCCTTGTTCACACAACAGAAGCTTGATTGGGTACCTGTTATTGAACATGTATATACAAATGTCAACATAATTAGCTGCTCAATAAAAGTGTGTCGTACATTGTTAAAAATTATGAAATGTATCGACACTTCAGAATTACCCTTTCATAAATTGAAGTCATGTTTGTGATAAATGGACTGATGAATTTTGGAAATAAAATCAGAATACCGATATGTAGCACACTTTTAACTGGAAACCTAAAATATATAAATATATGAACATCAGCCTGGGTATTTGTATGGACCATATTGTAAATTAAACTTACAATTTTTTAAAGTAATAGTCGCAGTTTTTGGAAATAAATGAGATGGATATCATTACTTGCAATATCTCAATATTGGAGTGAAATAAAAGCCTCACTATATGTTTGTAGAGTGTCAGTGTATAGCACGTCATGTTTTGCTTCAAAACATGACATTACTAACAGATATGATTGGCTAAACATATGCTTAAGTGGTGCATTTGTTTTAAATCAGAATTAAAAATAATTTGCCTCAAATTGTCATATTGTCACGATAAAGCGAATCACAAACTGAAAAAACATGTCATATACTGATACTGGCTCTTTAGTTTATTTCATTGATTTTTTTTTTAATAATACAGGTATGCCTTTTCTCCGGTAATTTACCAATTTGACTTTTGAACTAATTTTATACATTAGTCGCTTTTTAAAAGCCATAATCCAAAAAATCAGAAAATTGATGAAGCAGTTTATTATAACTTATTATTTCCCTGTTAAACTAAGGAGAGCTCAGTCCATCAAATTTGACATTTTCAGCAAAAATATGAAATAAATGCCCGTACATAACCAGATTACGATATCTCTTTCAAGTACAAAATTGAAGAAAAAGAATTCAAATCTGTTATGGTGTTATTGCTATCAAAAAACTTCAAGATATAACTTGATTGGAATTTCATTATTTTACTTGCAGGTGCGAGACGATTGAAGTTTCAAAATTAATCTGCGTTTCTGATTGCATATCACGAGAATAAGCTTACTATCATTTTATTGTACTTGCCGAGAAACATTAGACTAAAATGGTTAACACTGCTGATAATGTTGGATGAATCAACTTTTCAAACGTCTCAGTAGACCATGTTAAAACCTGGTCAAATGTGTGTTTTTTTATATTCATTTGTTCTGATGTTTAAAAAAATAATTAAGATAAAGCGGTTTCTTTCTTCTGACTTACCTGCAGATTGTTTTGTTTACTTTCTATGTTAACCACCTTGGAGCTAATATCGAGTCCAGTCGACATGTTCAGCAATCAACCTTTACACAGTTTGGTGAATGTTTTTGTAACACCATTTAACTATAAGTAGACTTCTCAATTCAAATGAAAAAAGTTATAAAACTTGATCTATTATGTAAGTGATAGTTTATCAAAGTGATTGTTAATCACATAACAAATACCAACTATTGAACAAAGCAACCGACCAATCAATAACCAATTAATTTATTGAATAGCTATTGTGTCTTTAGAGGTTAAGCTTCAACCGAGTACACTCTTAACTTTTTTTACTCTTTTGGAGTAAAAAAAAGGGAACCTCCCTACATGTTGAATAAAAGTCGAGTTTACTCAAGTTGAGCAACTTGAAAATTTTTTTTACTCAACTTGAGTAAACTTTTGCTCAATTTTGTTGAGTGGTTCCCTTTTTTACTCCATAACTTTAAGAGTGAACTTCTGTTCGTCAATCATAGCACCTCAAAATTGGGCCCTAAATGGCGTAATTCTTGATAGCGAATTACACCCTAAATAG
>JXSR01S008997.1:5633-17595 GCA_000969725.1 Ophiothrix spiculata
GTATATACCCGGGAAATGAAAATTAAATTGCTCATTAAAAGCTCATTTGCATAGGCTCTGCTGCCTGACTGTTAACATCAATTGGTCCCATCAGAACAAATGATAGTCTTCCGCCCAAATGGAAGCGTGATCTGGTAGAGTGCATCGGTGGTCACTTTGCAATGCAAAATGGACGTACGCCGTTTTCCTTTTGATACGCAGCAATGTATCGTAATGTTTGGATCTTTTGCACACCAAATGTCCGAAATAAATCTTACAAGTCAAACGACCTCCAACTGAATCTGGTGAGAAGGTATCTTTGGGAATAACAAATTATTTGGCTTTAGTACTGACGCAGCAACTCGTCGCAGAACTCATCCCGCCAGCATCCGACCAATTACCTATTATATTGTGTAAGTATCATAAGTATGACCTTTTTTCATGCAAATCGAAATATATTTATAGACATCGATTATGGAAATAGTTACTACTATCCTTATACCTTTATGAAGAATAAAATCTCTCTTTGATATACATTTTGCATATAAATCATGTTTATCATACCTTACTAATTTGCCATTTGCAGCCAATGACCAAAGAAGCAGATCTTGGGTCATGTACTTGGGTCGACATGGCAAGACTAAGGCGTTGAAGCACAATTAGGCCACAACTTTGTGCGGCCGGCTGCAACATGGCCACAGCCTTAATTTTCCAGGATGGCGACCTTAGGCTTGAATATACACCTCTAAATAATTTCAAAATATGTAATGAATATATTACAATAATATTGAGGTACAAAATCAAAGTTACTGTAGCCATTTTGGAAAATTAAGGTTGTGGCCAGGTTGCAGCCGGTCGCCCAAAGTTGTGGCTTAATTGTGCTCCAACGCCTAATAAGGTGATTTTCCCAGGTTTGTGACACCTGCGCTGTTCCTCGAGTCCACACACATCCAAAGAGCAATTCTTTAGAACGTCTACTTTGCATCGTTCACCATTTTTTTCAGCTTATTACATAGTACCTATGATCTTTTCTGGATGTGTTTCCATTGTATCAAGTGTTATCGAAGCATATTGTAATCACAAATACTTATCTAACCACAAGCCACCATCGTGGTTGACGAAAATATTCCAAGCATCAATTTATAAGGAGAACAAGGTTAAACTTAATAGCGACATCGGTGAAGAGGTAACTTTTTATCTTTATTTTTTTCTTAAATTGAGGATGCATAACTAACGTAGTTTGATACAAATATCAGTGGAAAGTCGATAATATAAGGGACATACTAAAAATCAATTTAAACCCCAGCAACTCGCCCGAGCCGATCAAGGACTAGCCGATCTTTTTGTCCCGAGCCAAGTAAATACCTGGATTAAGCAACCATTATAAATTAGATCGTTTGATACGTCACCGTACGTATTGATATTCTTGACCATTTTATTACTTGATTTTTTGCCACAGATGAGCGAAATGCAAAGATAGGACGATCAACTACTTTACTTTATGGCTCGGGCGGCCCGAGCGATCGCTCGTCTCTACATTGATTATGCCCCTAAGAAACTGGAACTAATGTTATTTTATTTGATTAATTTAAAGGTAACCATCGAACCGTTGTTTAGTGGACATGTGGTTAAAATATTGCAAAAGACCGACGTGAAACATGAAGTATGCCCGACAAAAACAGCTGGGATCTCTACTAATCCAACCATATTATGGCACAATATCGCTGTCTGTGTGAACTGGTTGTTTTTTACTCTTGATTTATTAATAATTAGTGTATCTGTCACTTATTGTGTAGTTCTGTTTGCGTTCGAGAATGGAAATTAATCAAAATTATATAAAAAGGAACAAAATGCACTTTTTTCACTTTTTAAAATTGATCTATTTTTCATTGTATTTCACCCAACATGTTTGTATCCTGTATACACCATTCGACATGGAGTAAAACAAGGAAAATTTGTATCTATAAATTGCGCATTAATTTCACTGATGCCTAGATACGATAGTTAGGTGGCAATCTTGGCTACGAAACTAACATGATATGATGTCACCTGCATTGGCAGAGCTACGAGTGGGGATCGGGTGGGAAATAGGGGGAATCTTCCCCTGAGTCACAAATCTTGACCTCAATTGCCCCTTTTCAGTCAACGTAAAATATCAAAGAAAAAATCATACGCTTGAATTACAATATTTAGTTGGTATGACACCATATGTCCATATAATGGTGTATTTTGCGCAAATTCAAAACTCATACACTGAACAGTTTTTAGCTGAAATTATCAAGTTCTGTGAACCTTGAACTCGCTCTTTGCGCGCCAGGCGCAAATTTTTTATAATTCTTCTTGAGCTACTTTTGTTCTAAAATCGTTTGCTCCAGCCATTTTTTTTTTTTGCTCTATGGTTGCTCCCAGCATTGTTAATCCTGGCGTCGTCACTGTTCAAATGCAACTCTCTGTAAAACTGGATAATATTTCTTGAACATGACGTAACAGTTTCAAACATTAACCGGGGCAGTGGCGTGCCTAAAGGGAGGAAGGCCGGGGTATGCCCCCCCCCCCACCCAAGTTCGGTGAGTCAGTCGGATAAAGGGCCATTCGAGGATCTTAACAATAAAAAAAGGATATAAAAGAAAGGAGAGGAGAAAAAATCAAAAGGAAAGAGAAGAAAATAGTTTTAAATGTTTTCGAAAACGTTGAAAAACTTGCCGTATGCTTGTGAGACTTTTTTTTGCCTGTCACTTTTCAAAAGCTACGTCAAAAATTGGTTTTGTTTTCTTTTTAGTCTTATGTCATTCGGGGGAAACTAATGGTCAAAAAATCCTAGGTACACTACTGAACCGTGGATGCTGTTACTGAACTTCCGTTCACCAATATAACCCCATTAAAAAGAACGCTATACCATTAAGAATAATCATATTAACAAAAACAATTTTTCTCCATTTAGGATCCTCGGCAATTGATGTAATCATTGTCGTGTCTTCTGGTAAGGTTTCATGTTCGTCAGGGTTATAACCACAGAACCAATAAGCAACCGACTTCCATTTTGGAAGAGGTTTCTCTGAAATTGGAACGAGAAAAAAATGCAATAAAACATGTAAACATTTTGGATAGGTTTTGCTTAGATTAAAACGTGTAATTAAATTGTTCCCAAATGCAATTTCCCATTTGGCTTTAAATTAAAGATACTACAGGAATCTTGTGTAAATCTAGAGCTTAATTTCATAGAAAATGCAACTTATTCTTTAAATTGTTCAGTTTTCTGCAAGACAAAACCGCATGGTGCGTTTGCCGAAAGCTTTGTATGCAAATTCACAATGTCAATACAAATATATTAAGCGCATGTAGTTCTGATAATGAGGGTATCTGCACGTAACGCATCTTTAGATCATTAGATCTAAGTTTATTTCATGTGCATAAACACAAGCGTGACTAATCTGCATCAGCTGATTAGTGATTATGCAGAGTAACAGATTGATCTAGGTCTACGCACCGTGTAGAGTAATTTGGAGCACAGATAATATGTGATAATTGTTAAGCATTGCAGGAATCCGGTATATATTATACTTCACTGTCACGTATGTATAACACATAAAGTAAGCAATAAATGACCTTATGGTTTATTACGTTGATTTATTATCTTTTCGATAAGTAACGAAGGGTTAAATACTGCTTGTACTTAAGGCTTGGCGTCCAAGAACATGCACTTACCCGAGACATTCGCTCACGATATTCGCTCTGACTATTTCCATGCTCTGACATATCTTCTAAAGTGAAGATATAATACTGCTTACAATGCTTGAATATTGGTAAAATCGATGTCAGTATGAATTAAATCGACGGTGACATCGATATAACCAACATTCAAGCACTTACAGTGTCATTACCTCTCTATTTGACCGAATATGTCAGAGTAAATAACGCAAGCAAAAGTCTCTCGGGTGAGCAAATGTCTTTGGACGTCAAGCCTAACATGTTTTGATTACGGTAGCAGATTAAGCATACCTTGGCCTTCCAACATTGTGCAACAGATTTTAATTTTGTCTCGTAGATTTAAATAACAAATATTAAAGTATTTGCCAAATTGTATGAGCTACAGGTTTAAATATCAATTTTCTCTGGTTTTGCTTAAGATTAAGAATGTCAAGATGTATCTATTATAAGATGTAATTCTCAATAAATGTTTGGTATAAAGAATATTTGGGTTCAAATGGAATCAGTTAATCGTTCTTAAGAATGTGCAGCCATTGAAGAAACCAATTCCATCTTCCAGCTTAAGAAAATCGCATGTAACGTTTCGTGACATCGGTGACCATCCCAAAGAGAGACCCTGCAGGTAAATATTATTGTTTAAGTCATAGTTGCGATGAGAAATATCAACCCATTAGGAGGAATAAGATTGCAACAATACGCACGAAAACTAACAATACATTACATTGATGACTTTTTCTTAACAGCGCATATTTTCTAAACAGCGCACACCTTTATATTTTTTAATGCAAATTATATTTTTCTCATAGAACATATGATTTTCTAGCACACTTTGACGAAATACTTATAATTCCAAAGAAATACATACCTGAATACGCGATGTCATCAGTTTTCTTTTTGTTGCAATTTTTTGTTTGCTTCATTTCTTGTTCTGTACATTTGCTGTCTTGCATTTGTTGTTGGGATTTGGGCTTAAATCCTCGAGTAGAGTATGTTGTACCAATAATCTATATATCAAGAAAAAAATAAGTATTAGGCATATGTAAGACAATAAACTTTTGTTTTAAGAGGCGCATCACTTCTATATCAATTACCCCCAAAAGTTGTTTTTTCATAATGTCTGACAAAGAAAATAGTGTTATTGATGATTATTATCGATCATCAGTCATATCAGTGGAAGTAATGATTTTTACCATTAGGATAAACTATCATAAACTGTCGATTTTAATAAGATGCTAATCTTTATTTTGTCGGACAGTATTATCTTCTTTAATATGAGCCAGAATATCTTCGTCAAAGACGTCGGTATTCAGAGATAAACAAAGTAGTTAGTCTGAGGAAGCTGCTAGAGTCTTCTGGATTCGAAAACAATAACTCATTTCATATTTCGACAATCCAGATAAACTTATTTAAAGAGTTGACAACTTTATAGAATGTACCACTTACCAATTCTGCGGGAGGAGGCTCTGTGATGAGACTGACAACAAATGTAACCGTGAAGGACACCACAGCAACAATGCAATTGTAGTAAAGGTAATGCACCTTGTACACGACGGGTGGACGGGTTTCTGGTTCACCACATGGAGGGGCAGGGTAAATGATATCCAGAATCATGCGAGTGACTCCCATCGCAATTCCACAAATTAGACCCCAAAATGCTCCCTGGAAAGTATAGTTGACTTATTTTGTTGTACAAGACTACAAGGTAGAGATTATCTAGTTCATTTTAATTGTTTTCTATACCGCATTTTGAGTTTAAGCAAGTTCATCCATCAACATCGCACAAAATTAAACTGAGCTCGACAATAAATTATTTAAATATCTTATCCACCAGGCACGCCACAATTACGATTGTCACACAGTGATTTAAAATATAGTTTTCAGCTATTGAGTCATCATCATATTTCGATGATCGTGATATACAGCTTTAATACTTAAATAATCAAAAATCCAGGATCTTGTTTATTCACACAGTTCAGTTCTAAAATCTCACAGTTGTGTTATCGTAAAATACCAGCGAGCCAGGAAAGAATGTACCACTTAATAATTACAAAAACCAAACGTGGTAAAAAAATTATGAAATACGACAAAGGTCTATCATCAATCCTGCATTATTTTGAGTAACGTTTAACTAGAAACGCCAGTAAGGCTTGGGGTCCAAAGACATTTGCTCGCCCGAGTGACATTCGCTCACCCTATTGACTTGGAGCGAAGATCGCTCCAAACATTCTTGATTTTGTTTATTCAATAATCACAGAATTACAACATTTGCGAGTGACATTTGCTTTCATCGATTAAAACGATGTTAGCGCAATGAGAGCGACATTCACTCTCCGTTTTAGCAAATAAGTCAGAGCGAATATCAAGAGCGAATGTCACTCGGCTGAACGATTGTCTTTGGACTGATTTGAGCTTACCTTTTCATTAACTCTTCGCCAAGCAACTCCCATCACAAAACAGATGAATATTGGAGGAGCAAAATAGGATTGTAAAGACTGAATATAAATAAACAACTGGCCACTTTGTCCAGACTGAACAATTGGAATCCATAAGATGCTGATGGCAAGCAAAACCACTACGAACAACCTGATAATGCAATAAATCGTTATTGAAAAGTATTTCATATGATAATATGATATGATTCTCAATTGTACAAAAAAAAATGAAATACAATGCAAACGTATAGCCTATCGAAACCAGATCGTCAGATTTAGACGCTTGTTTATTTATGTTTCGATAAATTATTTGGTCGATAATATAAAGCAAAATAAAGTAAAATACAAAAAAAAAGTAACATGTCTACTGGTCCCATAGAAATTTTGCATAATCCATGACAGATTTTAAGGAGTCGGTATGTTGTATAAGACGAATAATGACATTTTCCCAAGATACATGTACATACCTTCCAACTATCATAAGTTCTGTGTTGGTTGCATGCCGCCGAATGCGGCGCCATATATCCATAGTAAATATTGTACTTCCGCTGTTAAAAATGGACGTTAATGAACTCATGAGGGCGGCCATCATTACTGCCACCATTAATCCTCGTACACCTAAGAAAATAAAAACAGCAAAACAAAATTGTTTACTCTCTCACATATGATCATTCAATATTGACAATATTTATCTCCCTCGTAAGGGGTAGGCTAGAAGCACACATAGAATTCAGTAGCTGTGCAAAAATCACAACCATACAGGATCCCGTGTGTCCCCTACGGACCAAACAGAATAAGAAAACCAGAAACAAACTTACCCACTGGCATAAGCTCTAACACTAACTTTGGATAAGCAATATTGGAACAGCCAACGTCTGTACCACATATTTTCTTACACTCTTCCGGATCAATACATGCCACTTCATCTGAAATGAACAAAAAAGTATGAAGAAATGAAGAAGCTTCGTTTTCATTCTTTGTATGAAGTGCACAAAACAAAAGTGAAATCTTTAATAGTCTCCTCTGATCTCCCCTTCGTATTTCCAAATTTCCAAGTTTTGAGGTTTCTTAGTCCAAAATATTGAGTACTTACATTTTATATGGTGTAAACTAAGTGTCCACCTTCCAGTTTTGTGCAGCTTAGACAATTATTTATTAAGCTTATCATCATGACGACATCGTAAACGTATAGTGTTGAGTGAAATTGAATTTGTAGGGGAAAATAAACGCGACCATAATTTTCGCTGATACTGGAAATTTGTGTTACCTTAGCATTGCATTTTCTTTGCAATTTTATATAATACTCTTTCACAATTATATCGAAAACAAGTTATATTATATTCTTGAATAAAGCCTCGTTATTTCGATTGATATCGAGGTATTTCAAAAATCCTGACTTTGAAAAACGATTTTGCTGGAGTGTTGAAAAAAGGCAATCTTTTTTAACTTTAAGATTAAGATATTTATTTTTAGTATAGAACGGTATATCAAAAAGCCTTTTTCCGGTTGTTTTCATTCTTACCCGGAAAAAGAACCCTGCTTATCATTCCTGGCACAATGATGAGGAACATCGGCAGACACTTGAGATAGCCTGCAAGTAATGAGCCGCCTTTAGCATGAGTTACATTCTTAGCTGCTAGAGCACGTTGAACTATGACCTAATAGAGAACAAAATATTCATTTGTGTTGAATTAGAGAGCATACACTTAGCCTGTTCAAGTTTGTCGTAAGTTATCTCATTAAAGGACAAAGGATTTAGTTAACTAAATCGTAAATGACAAAAGAAGTATCGAATTAGTTTTATCGCAGAAAAGAGGCCTGTCAATCAAAGTATAGGTTATGCTATTGTCTTCGACTAAAGCAAAAACGTGTAGTTGTGCTTTTTATCGTGTAAACACAAAAGGATTGTTAAGGATTGCAATTTCTCAGGTGGGGATTATCTATACTTATTTACTCCAGTGAATATAATAAATAATGGGTTAACAAAATATTTTACTACAGATTACAAAATGCATTGTTAAGCACGGACAGAACATTTGAATTGGCTAACTGAATGGAGCATCAATACTTCATTCTCTATTCTCTTTCGGACCTTTTTCCTCTCGTTCTTTTTTTCCGTCCTTCCCTCATCTTTCTTATTCTTATCTACTACGTTCATGGTGAACAAAAAAACAATTTCTGTCGTAATATATTACATTTTCATACTTAATATGTGGTGGGATGAATCTCATTCACCCCTCACGTTCACCCCTATTGGTTTTTTTTAATATTTACAGTACAACATTTTTTTCTACGTTATACTTAAAGGGTTTGCCCATCATCTGATCATATCAATTTGAATTTTCAATATGCCTAGAGTAATTATTTTCTTCTAATTAAAATAATAAATACGACGTCAAATTTTACCAATGTCCAAAGAAAGTGTATCTGTTTGGAAATATGTGATGACTCATCCCGAAAAGCGGGACTTTGTGACAGAAAACATTTCAAGATACAGGTGAAAATAGGCAGCAAAAAAATTGAGAAAATAATAAGAATTTCCAGCAGATTTTCTGTTGTAAAATTTGATCGCCTTGATCAATTTGAACAATTAAGGTGTCATTTTAAAGCTTGAAAAATGTTGCAACAGATGAAATGAAAAAATCAAAATTGATATCATCTTCAAAAGTCCCCCCTTTAGGGGTGAGCCATCACATAAAAGGCTTGATAAAGGATTATACTGACCAAAGCTACCCAGATAACCTAAGTAATCTCGGAAAACAGGATAATGAGGAAATTCTCTTTCTATAACACAGTATTTTTTAACATAACGATAGTGTACCTGATCCGTGCACCAATACCAAATACCAATCACCATAATTCCCATGATAGCTGCAGGCCACGGTTGATCTGAATCTACTGGATGTCGTATGATGTGGAAAGCATCCGTTCTTGGTATACCACAGCTGGTATTTGTGTCATTAACATGGGTACTTGGTATGGCTTGCATGTATTTGACCATCAGTTGTTCATAACCACCAACCTTTTCGTAACCTTAACAGATAATGGTAGAAATAGGGAAGAATCGACCCTGATAGGGTAAAATTCACTGATTTCAGATATATCTTTTCCCTTGTGACAGTCGAATCTCTTAATGTTAACATATTTTTTATCATTTAACATTTTTGTTTTATACATTTTAGGTACCCATTTAAATCAATATATTTTCCCTCAATGGTAAGATTTTGTTCTGATCAAGAGATAACTGTCAAAAGTTAAATGGATATATCTGAAGTTAAACAGTTTTATGAATGATCAATAAATGGTACGGTTCTTATTTCAATCGAGACGGATACGATATGGGAATTTAAGAATTTGACCTTATTAAGAATAAGAATTTATTGGAGGTAACTCGTAATTCTCTTTGGTAAAAAAATAATCATCAAAATGTTACGCTGCAAGAATTGAACTGTGAATGTATGTTTTGAACAGTGTAATGTAACTGAAAATATTAATATGTAACATTTTTGTGGAAACAATCATCGTATGATTTATATGTATGGACAATTAGCAGATATTTTGAGACTCATTTTCGAAATCTCGAAAGTAGTTTTATTTACTAAAATAGTAAAAAACCTAATCTGAACTCCTTTGTACGATAGTTGTGATACACTGCAAGAGCATATTACATACTCCCATTTGACTCAATCTCGATGAGAATATTTATTTTTAACAGTAAAAAACAACTAATTTAAATTC
Source organism: Ophiothrix spiculata (assembly GCA_000969725.1). Taxonomy (NCBI): domain Eukaryota; kingdom Metazoa; phylum Echinodermata; class Ophiuroidea; order Amphilepidida; family Ophiotrichidae; genus Ophiothrix; species Ophiothrix spiculata. The sequence goes on from JXSR01S008997.1 coordinate 15,491, forward strand.
CTTTTTAGAAAGTTGTGTTACACTGAAAGAAAATCTTACTTATTCCCATTAGAACGAGGCCACCAATCACCATAACTGTTGTTTGCAAGGTGTCAGTGTAGATAACGGCAGCTAATCCACCTGAAAATACAAAAGTGTGCTATTAATAAGATATATGCTAACTGTGTTACTCTAAGAATAGAGTTGAAACCATCTAAGTAAGGGCATATCAAAAGATAGTCTGATATTTTTTGATTATTTATTGTCAGAATATGACAGATTAAATATAATAACCAATACATGCTGGTCATAATATTAGAGGGCTATTTATTTTAACAACTCGAATTTTATCGGTAATTTGTGTTTTTAATATAATATGTTTCACATACTATATTAGGGCTTCTATGGCCTGAGGGCAGTAAATAACAATTGCATGCAAGTTTATGCCAATTCAAATGTGCCGCAGCTTTTAAGACGCCAACATTAAATATTTTATATTGAGTTATTTGAAATATTCAAATATGAGGACTACGGTTATGGTATTTACAATAGATATAAATCGAAGTTCGTCAACTTTACCTGTGATAGTATAAACACCCGTAACGGCCAGCAAAATGACAATAGAAACATACAGATTCCAATCAAATGCTAGTTGAATGAACACTGCACCCGCATACATATCAACCTTGTTGTTGGAAAAAAATATAAAAAAACGATAAAATTGTCAAAGTCATTTGATTCCAAATTGTTTCAGAAAGACACGATATAAGAATTTTGGTTAAATACTGGAATTACTAGGTTGTTCATGTGTTGCGTCGTTGCAAACTAGGCTTTTTTTTTATTGTATATATGCTTTCATTTAGTGCTCATAACAAACATTGCGGGATCAACATAGTATTATAAACAGATTACCATGTCGGACGTCGTCTGATAACGGGAGTGCATGAGATAATTGCAGGATCGATTGCGGTGGTAACAACCCATCGTTCTTGCTCGTATGTGCTGTCTGCGTGCAAAACCGTGCACCCAGATACAACGTAGCACTTTAAATGCATGCTCATTCCAAAGTAACGTTTGTGACCGAAAAAATGAAAAATTTCACTTTTAAATGGCCACAGACCCTAGCATAAACATTGTATCAACGAGTTTGTTGTTGATAATGGTGCTCACTGGTGGGTTCAAGACATGTAGATGTTTGAAAATTAAATCAATTGCCAAAATCCTGAGTAAAGTTCATGTAACGTTCGGTAACGTTTGTGACCGCGCACGGAAATGGTTTTTTGCTCCTTATGACTACAAAGTACAATTTCTCTAAAGTGCCAACGATTGTTTTATTGCGCCTTACACCGATTATGGGAAACATATTTACAAATATTTCATAAAAATTACAGAACATTATCTCGCCAGGATTTATTTTAATGCATTGTTTTGTGTTGTAACGTTTGGTAACGTTTGTGACATTTTGGTGTAACTTTTTGGTAACGTTTGTGACATTTTTGAAACAAAACATGTGCTCATTCATGCACGGATAGACAAACTTTACCATTTCTGATTGGAAAATACTTCTCACGTACCAAGTTACAAATGTATGACTGAAAAACATGTTTATGTGGTCGAATAAAAAAGCTATTTTTTGCTTGAAATCAAAAAGGTTTAGTTTCTACTGGAATGAGCCGCATGCTATACAGAACTTTCTCTGCGTACTGGTGGGGCTGAACTACGGTCCACACATGCTCAGTTACGACAAAGTACGGTGACTTGCTTTTTGGACGACGCGCTTAGCACTAATTGCATACACCGTACGTATAACGCTTATGTAATTACGTTTTTTTTTTAATACTAACGCGGTAGTCGCATAGAGTTTTAAGCACATTTAAGCACTTGGTAAGTACCTACAACGTGAAAAACGTACGATGCACGCAACCATTCTCGGTCAGACGTGCCGTGAAAGCCACGTACCTACCCCGTGCGATTAACGTTCTCCCTGTGCTTTTAACTTCCCCGTTTTAGATATAGTTGCAGACGTGGCCTTTTAAAAATCGTTCCAACAAAAAAACAGCGTACGTCGGGTTGTGAGCAACACTCTGACGCTATAAACATACATAGAATGAGAAAATACCTAAATA
>JXSR01S008997.1:41070-59643 GCA_000969725.1 Ophiothrix spiculata
CAATTTTCCTGGCATGCTAAAATGTTTAGCTTCACACATGTTACTAATGTGACTCTAATGTATCAACTAGACCACTCAAATTATTTGTAATAGGCTTAACAACGTTAAACAAGTAACACGAACATGAGCGACACCAAAACGGCAAAGTTGCACACTTTATTGGAGAATGAGCCTGTAATCATATACATTTTTTGTGGATTAATTGATTGATTAACTGTAATGATTCCATTTTGAAGTGATTGTCTCATGAATTTGTTTTATTTATTATAAGTCTGAACCCCTATCAATAGAGACAATTTGGAATTGAATTGGTGAGGACAGGCGAGAAGTCGATTTCAACACGAAGGGGACTACCTGATATTCCTTAGTGCCCTTGCCCCAACGAAACCTCAGAAACTTACTTGATTTTTCCAAATCGGGATCATAAAATAGGCATCCTTCATGTATATTGTAATCATATGTCAATTTCTGTAGATTAATTGTTTGACTAACTGCAGCAATTCCGTTTTGAAGTAATTGCCCTTGTGAATATACTTTATCTATTATAAATCTGAACCCCCTGTCACTAAACACAAATTTGGAAATGAATTGCTGAGGGAAGTCTTGAACTCTCGTGACTGTCCCTTTGTTTATAATTGATTGGATCCCTGAATCTATTAATTTTGCCAGATCCTTGCTCATGTACATTTATGGACTATAGGATCCTTGATTGCATGTTTAAGTCTTCCACTCCATCACAAAAAAAATTGCCTGCATAACGCTGTCCGTATAGGAGGTTACCAAAGTGGCTTTTCCAAAGTACTCCCCCCCCCCCTTAGTTTTTAGACATTTTATGGGAAAGTGTCCTTTGTTTTCTGAACGAAAATGTTCTTTGTATCTGTTCTCTGCATTTTTTCCACTCATGTAAATCGTAGCATTATATGAATATTTACTAGAGGGGTGACCTTTGTATATATTTAAAAGATCTAGGAATCTTGTCTTGTTTTACTTAATGAATTAGAAGCTAATAAAAACAACTCTAAACAATTATGGAAACATCTGGAAAATCTTGGTTACAGTGAAAAACAAAGGGAGAGTGGCAATATAGTTTTGGAAATTGATGGGAATCTGTGTTTTGACCCTTCCAAAATTGCTCATCATTTCAATGAGTTCGTTACTGGCATTGCCTCTACCATGGTTGATAAATTGCCGAGAGGTTCTGATCTGTTTTCGGTTACGTCTCCCATTTTTCAGGATTATTATGGTTCCGAGCTTAATAATTCTACTTAACTATCGTTGAGTACTGTCACTGAGGAATTAATTGAAAATGAACTTTACCAACTGAATGCTTCTAAAAGTACTGGTCTTGACAACATTCCGGCAAGGTTTTTAAAAGATGGTGCTTCTATTCTGAAGAAACCCATCACCAATATTGTTAATCTTTCCATTTCAAATTGGATATACAAGTGTTGAAGATAGAGTTAAATTTCTCCGCTTATGTCATGCCCACAATATTTTTTATAATACATGTGCCCCGTATTTACATGATAATTTTGATAGAGTGTCTGCAGTTCATAGATACAACACCAGAAGCAGCTCATTCCATTTCCGAGTCCCAAAAGTGAAGGGAGCTGGTGTTTCTAAATTTTTTGACTGTGCAATACATGATTGGAATTCAATTCCAAATGAGTTGAAAAAAATCAAACAGCCAGATAAATTTAAAAGTCCAAGTAAGGTGCATTTGGCAAATAGCGCCCTTGCAATTGAGTCTTGAATTCTGCTAAACTGAATTTATGAGAAATCCCCTGTTTTATATTTAATTTTTATTTATTGTATTCTTTATCCATTCCAAATTCAATATTTTTAAAGGACCCTATTAGAAATAAGTTGTTTTTACGACTTGCATGGGCTATCCTGGTATTTACAACATGTCTACGTTTTAAACTGTCTGAAATTAACTATTGTATTGTACTCTCAAGTTTTTAATGTGTGGTTTTATATTGTATATTATAAGTATGTTGTTTTTACCAAATAAAATCAATCAATCAATCAATTACTTGATTTTGGTTTTGACTGTTTTCATACACTAGAAAGCTTCACGGCCTTCTGCCTTACCTGTTTCAACTTATCATCCTCCTAAACCTGGTCCGTCCACTTATTTCCAAAAATATTTGACACAGGAGGTTCCATATCCCTAAGGTATCCTTCCTTCAGAAAGAATTCCGCATGTTTAAGCTTAAACCTAGATAGACCTTAAAAAGCTCCCTGAAGATGTTATGGTCATGATACTCTCAACATCATACATGTACCTAGATTGATGTATCAGCAATATTAATGGTAGTGTCATCGTTCAATGACTTGTATTTAGGGTGTTTTTTTTTTTATAGTGGCCCTAACAGGCTTTGGCATGTCTGCGGCCTTAAAATATTTCTCAACAGACGAATTTGGCTTTTAATTTTCCAACAGATCGACCTTTTTGGTGAACTCTAGCAAACGAGTACCTTGTTGTTCCAACCATTTCAAAAACCTTTTTATAATGTACGTTTGAATTTGTAACTTTATGTCAATCTACCGAGTAAAAGCGGCAATCAAGATAACTGATAATAGCAAAAACCCTGATTTTGTTGCCCTATAGAACAAATACAAATACACAACTTTTGGGGGAAGACGTGGTTCCAAAAGTTTCATTAAAATGTTTTACTTTTTTGAAATGTCTAAGATCAGTCTAGAATTTGTAAAAAACAAAACATTGCGGTTTATTTTTCTTCAGTTTTTTTTATAATTGTTATCCTAGGCATATATAATTGCTAAATCAATGTGCAGTGAGACCTGCATTCTCGGCCAGCATTTTTTTTTCAAATACCTTGTTTGTTCTTACCTTTGATATATCCAGGCATGTTCTCATTAGAAATTGCTCAAAAGCAACTTGCGTTTGACTTACTTCATAATTATGGCTGTACATGCAGCAGACCTATTAAGGATTTCAAACAACCAATCTTTGTAGAACTTACGGTGTTACCATCTCACGTCATAGAAGTCGTAAGTAATATTTGGCTAGTACTGCTAGTATATACTTTTGCCCATCTACTTTTGCACGCTCAACGCTAGGAACAATCGGTGTTTGAGCTGATGATGATGATGATGATGGCGATGATGATGATGATGATGATGACGACGACGACGACGACGACGACGACGACGATGACGATGATGATGATAATGATGATTGATGTTGATGATGATGATGATGATGATGATGATGATGACGACGACGACGACGACGATGATAATTTATTTACAAGTGTTTTATTTCAATTGTTGCTTTGCAGAATGAACGAGATCAGATAATTACAGTGAGATTTGTGGTCAGGATGGTAAGTAGTGCTAGACCTAATCATTGTGATATTGTACCGTTGCATTTGGGTTGGTCAACATACACCCAATTTTAGTCGAAGTATGTGCCTTTATTCGTGATAAAAACACCCGACTGTTATACCAATCTGTGAAAAACCACCACAAAAGTCAAAGTTACTTACTATATATGTCAATCAATCTTCCCAGTGTTTATCATTTTGTTTGTTTTTTCCCCCTCTTTTCCAGTCATGGGTTGATGAATTCTTACTGTGGAATGTAACACAATATCAAGGTGTCGACCTGATGCACATCTCGTCTGCAGACGTATGGCGACCTGATATACATGCATACTTCAGGTACGTAGAAACCATTCTAAAGGCATTAGCCATGATCCACTTGGGTAAGAAAAAACTTATTGGAATCAAAGAAAGTCCTTTAACAGAATCAAAACGAACAAACAAAATCATATCACTTGCTCTAAAAAGAAAATTTTCGGCCAAATTCATTTCTTGGGGTTCTGTCGGCAGTGTTTCTATTTTCTTAAAGTTTTAGATTCCAAATGCACGCCTGTTGATTTAAAAGTGACCATTATTCTTTAGAGAGGTTAAATGTATATACTTAACAACATGATTTCTTCACTAAAATAATTGTTATTAACGAAGAAGTGTAATTTTTGATATATATTTAGTGATATATTTCTAGAAACACTATTACTGTGTTGTTGTTTTTTATTTTAATGGCTTGGAAAAAATCAAAGCACAAATAACACAAATAATTGTTTTACTATAATTGTTCAAGAATGGTTTTGAATATTATTTATTAGAAAGAAGCACTTTATAAACATGTAATTAAACACAGATATTAAATCACTAGTCTATTTTTTCTTATTCATCAGTATTGAGGCAACATACGAACCATCAGAACAATTCCTGGTTGTCCATCCAGACGGACACGTCGTTTGGGATTTAGCGCAGACTATCACTGTACCCTGTAAAATGGACGTACGCCTTTTCCCTTTTGATACTCAGCGATGTGTTGTAGCGTTTGGATCTTGGGCATACCGCATTTTCGAAATGAACCTTACGATTCAGACATCCTCGGCGAATCCTCAGGGCAATTATGGTATGTGGGAAACTTCCGTGTCAACACAATTGGGCGTTTTGGTTTTCGATGTAGACTCCTATTCGCTGGCAGAGATTGTCTTCATATTTTCAAGAGGATCCTTATTTTATATCCAGATCATCATAATACCATGTACTCTACTGGCCTTAGTGAATCTGATGGTTTTCATCCTTCCAACTGAATCTGGTGAGAAGGTATCCTTGGGAATCACGAATTATTTGGCTCTGGTACTGACGCAGCAACTCGTTGGAGGACTCATCCCGCCAGCGTCCGACCGAATGCCTATAATATTGTGTAAGTGTGCCAGTGCTAAGTGCGTCTAAAATGGATATGTCTTGTTAAATGAAAAGGATGTAGTTAATGTCCTATTTAAAAGAAATATATAATGTAATGACGGTTTTAAGGTCTTTATATTCTCACAACTTGTATTTTAAATCATTGTACCAATGCCTTCTATCCAACAGCGTACTTCATCATGCCAATGATTTTCTCTGGATGTCTGTCCGTCACATCAAGCGTCATCATAGCATATTGCTACAACAAATACGTATCTAAACACGAGCCTCCATTCTGGTTGATAAACATGATAAAGACGTTTCGAGTATGTTTCAGGCACGGCAACACAACTGATGATGAGACCAGAAACGAAAAGGTATACTAAAAGGTGGATTCAGAGTAGCTGTCGTTGCGGCGGACGACTAGGCTTGTAGTTGCGGCATTTGCAATTTTGAGTTGTAATGTAGCACGATATTGCCGTGATGGTCTGACGCAAGAAAAGTTGAATTTATTGCAACTCAAAATATTATGTCGTTGCGACCATCACAACAGAGTAATCGATATATCGGCTTGTCACGAGCTTGCTGCAACAATTTCCAGATGCGACAAGGTCGAGTTTGCGCAATTAAAATATTTTACGTCACGCTGGTCGTACGACCACCATGACAGGCACTCTGAAACCAGCTTAAGGGCCCTGTCAACCCTTCATTTTCAGAGATGGGTTATGGACTGTAACTCAGCAACAGATAATTAAATTCAAATCAAAGTATACATTTCTAGAAGTGGATTTGCATACTGAACATGATGGTCAACTTATTTTTGGACCAAAGTGTGAAATTATTGCCCTAAGGTCCAAAAAAGGTCAAAAAATCATGTTTTTGGCCCAAAATTTTTAGGGAAAGCTATCTAAATTTTGCTTTGGTAAAATTTTAAACCATTTTACTTTTTAAAATCTAGAAAGCAATATCTGGGAACGCTTTTCTCAAATTTTTGATTTTTATCTTATTTTTTGAAATATTGCCAAAAATAGGTCAAGATGTGGCATATTTTGCCCAAAATGGTGTCAGGAGTGGGATTTTTGACATTTTTTGGACCAATTTTTGGCGATATCTCAAAAACTAAGAAAAAAATCAAAAATTTGAGAAAAGCGATCCCAGATATTGCTTTCTAGATTTTAAAAATTAAATTGGTAAAAAATTTTACCGAAGCAAAATTTAGTTAGCTTTCCCGTAAAATTTTGGGCCCAAAACATGATTTTTGGACCCTAGGTCCAAAATTACGCATTTTGGTCCAAAAATGACCTAACCATCATGTTTAGCATGCAAATTCGCTTCTAGAAATGTATACTTTTATTTGAATCTAATTATCCGTTGCTGAGTTACAGAGCAAAAAACATTGATGAAAAAAGCCTTAACAGGCCCCTTAAAATCATTATTTCATCCCGTACTCAGCTACGAGAAAAGTCGCTTATTTTATCAGAACGTCGTTTCGACGATGCTCGTGAATATTCATTAGTCGGAGACGCTAATTTAAAAAGGCCCATAAACTTATTCAAATAGATTGAAATTCGAAATAATTATACATATTTAAGGTCCTGTATTTCATGTAATAATGGAGTTTTGTCAAAAAATTAATAAATGAATTTATTAAACAGCGGTGACCATGACATGAAGAATGCGAACTAAAGACTTCTTGATATTTTTTATTAATTTAAGGAGAACAAAGGAGACGGGATGATTGATGGACCTATGGGTGAAAGAATACAAAAGACTGATGTGCGGCACGAAGTACACTTGAGCACCAAAGATGGAACCTCAAACATTCTACCAAGTCAACACATTATCTGGAAAAGTATTACTGTCTTTTTGAACAGAGTCTTCTTTGCTCTTGATCTATTGATAATAATTATCTCTATTGTTTATACTGCAGTTTTGTTTGCTATTGAAACGACAACTGAAACAGTATCTTCTGGAAACACGCCTTAAAAATGCAGTATCTAATTATTACAATACCTAAGTGAGACATCTTATTCATAACAATTGTTCATTTTGCAATAAAAGCATAAAATTTAGCACAGATGTACACTGTAAATTAGGTGTTTAGATCCTAAACACAAATCTAAACACTATTTTGTCCAGACTTTTGACACATGTCGAATTGCTAAACACGTTTAAATGCTAAACGTGTTTAGCATCTAAACATGTGTAGTATCTAAGCACTACAGCTAAACACTAGTTTGACCAGACTTTTGACACACGTTTAAATGATAAACATGTCTATGACATTAGCATGTTTAGCATTTATTGTTTAGAATGTAAACATACAAAAATGATAGCATGTTTAGATTCTAAACATCTTCCAAAGGAGCTGCAAATCAATATAGTTTTAACATATTTCTATGGAACAAATAAAATTCGTAGTAGGACGCCATTTTGGCGTGGATGTTGCCGCATTTTTAGGTAAGACATGAAATAGATCGCGGCACCAACCACGATCGATAACATGAAACCGACATGCACACTGCATGATATGACAACAAATTTGAACATGTACATCCGTGATGTACGTAATATTGATATTGTGTAAAACCATGAAACTGCAATGTATTAGTACTGTATGTGTGTAAGCTTACTATGCATGCGATGGTGTACACACATGGCGATCATCAAAATTCAACAAAACTTATTTCCTGTCTTACCTGAAAATGCGTCTCCCACATCCACGCCAAAATGGCGTACTACTACGAATTTTATTTGTTCTACAGATGCGTTCTGCTAACCAAAAAAGGGATTTGAACCCTCCATATTCATTGTATTACTCCGTATTACACACACTCGCGTCTCGAAATTTCAGATCAGCAGACAATCACGGCTGCAATTCTTTCGACCAATTAAACGCGCCGTTTGATGTCACGTGTTCAGAAAGTGTTTAATTGCTAAATGGTCGTGTTTAGATGACGTTTAGCATAATTTTTTGTCCCTGCCAATACAGTGTTTAAAGTCTAAACAGTAACAGCTAAACATGTTTAGCAAGCGATTAGCCTTTGTAGACGCTTATGTTTGAAACACTTAATGCTATATATTTAAACACGTGTCAGATATCTATGCACATTTGATGTTTATGGAATAAACATACGTGTTTAGGGGTGTTTAGGAATAAATCACGTTTAGCTTTTCGTAAGTGTTTAATCTCTAAACATTACATTTGCAGTGTAGAAACAGGTTATACAATTTTGAAGATGGCCGCCAAAGTGCCGAATTTTGGCATATTTAGGTTATGTATTAATCGGGTAGAAATATGAGTGGAAAGGTAGTACAGACTTTGTTGTTGATTGATTTGAGATAATATATTCTAAACTAATATATTCTGGTGTGTAACATTTTTCCCCTTGGCATTTCTAAAATCCAAAATGGCTGACAAAATGTATGCCAAAATACTATATTTTCACTCTAAGGGCCCAACATATCTTGTAAAATACTTTATATTCAAAATTACTACTGCATAATAGACGTCATCCATTTTCGTATGTCCCATAAATCATCTTGAAAGTACCGTAAATCAGGGAGTCTCTGCGTGAGCGACCATATTACAACTTGTGCACAGATGACGTCATGCGCTCAACTTAGCTCAACCATTTTAGCGACATCTTTTAAGGCGAAATCATACTTGGCTTCCAAACAAAAATTTTCCTACCAAACATTTGGTCGTGACGTCACCAAATATTTGCCATCGAACTTAAAGTATGAACGGGTAGCAAACATTTGGTCCAATGTATATGGCAATTCAATAGCATGAAATTTTATTTGGTCTCAACTCGGTGTTGACGTTATTTTGTTTGGGTCACTCGTCATTTTGACGTCACGACCAAATGTTTGGTAGCGAAAAATTTGTTTGGAGGCCGAGTATGTTTTCGGCTTTACTCTGTACAATCTATTGTTTCCCAACGTCATCCCAATTATTCTTCAACATCTTCGATTTGTGTTTGGCAAATGCACTTTTCCTTTTTAGTATAAAATTGTTAAACGCGGTTTTGGGCTCTTTGTCCTTCTCCATCTTTTATTATAATGTTTATTTTAAAGAAAATCTAAAAAGCAAAATAGGTTTTCTGTAGATTCATTTATTATTGTTAGCCTGCTATATCTATTAAAACCGCAATTTGCTAAAGACTTAAATAGACTTAAAACAAATATATGTAGGCTTGTTGTATTTGTGCCATTATTCATCTAATTGGATTCTAAATAGAACATGCTGTTAACTGTATACTACCTATTAAATTGAAATTTGTATCCGAAACTTAAAAGCACTTAATGCATCAGCTCTCAAATTACGTAATGAGTAATATTTGATATCTGTTCTCCTGGACCATTGATAACCAGGGACTGATAATCGACACATAGTAAATAAGAATATCATTATTACTATTACTTTAAGGAGTGATATGATTTTTTTTAAGATTCTCGAACCATGAGTATATTTGATTTTTAAATTTGGATTGTGGTGTAAAATGTTCCAGTAAACGACATCATATCATATCAATTTATTTCAATTTCATCAATAACATAGACATAAACATGATAAAAAGCATCATTAACATAACAAAAACGAACACAATCTGATATTGGGGAGATAACAAAAGGACACCAAAGGCCTGAAAGGGTTACCCCCCTTAAAACAGTAAGTAGGGCCTACGTTTCACATCTAAAATACAAGCACGAAAACAAATTAAGCAACATAACAACAAAAAAGCCAAACAAAACTCAGTTATAGTTATCAAGTAATGTGGTTTTCATAAATACTTCTAAAATGTTTAACTGTTTTTGACTCTTTCAATTTCTTGTTCAAGGAATTCCAAAGAATAGGTCCATTAATTTTAATCGCTCTATCAGCAAATATTTTTTAAGCATTATATATATAGTATAATTTTTTGAATTTCTTGTTTGATAATTGTGGATTTGGCTATGTTTACAAAAGTATTCGGCAAAAGTAGCTGGAAGCTGTTTTGTTTTCTGCTTGTACATGAAGATTCCCAGTTCAAGTTTGAAAGCATTATATACATTCAGAATTTTATGTTTTTTGAATAATGGTCCCGTATGGCATCGGTAATGTTCATGACAAACAGTTCTTATAGCCCACTTTTGTAACTTGAGAATCTTATCTTGATATATTTTACAAGTATTGCCCCAGATTAAAATGCCGTAATTAGTATAGGGTAGAACTAGCGTACAATATAGGGAACGTAATATATATCCAGGTACGTAATGTTTTATTTTAGTTAGCATTCCAACATTTCTAGATATTGTTTTCGATATTGCATCTATATGATTCTTCCAAGTTAGGTTTTCATCTATAATAACGCCTATAAATTTTGTAGAACTGACCCTTTCTAATGACACACTATCTAAAATAACATTGATTACTTGTTTTCTTAATTGGTCATCATTAATCATACTGTTTGCAATATCGGAAACACCATCCTTACTGCTATTTTTAGTTTTTGCATCTATATATTTACCATTATTATGTGATGTTCCCAAGACCATATAATTAGTTTTACTTGCATTAACAGACAGTTTTTTGTTTGCTTTGAACCAGTTGGTTCAAAGCAAACAGTATTGACATTTCCTTCAGTGAGTATTGAGTAACCATTTTCGTAAATATCGGTCCGTAAGTACTTTTTGATGTAATGATAAACGACTGATATTTTCAAACTTGGTATCGATGGAAAGAGGACACCGCATCCTGTATTACTACTAACCTAACCTCTTGAATATGTATAAGTTAATACAGTCTTGTTATTGGTCAAATAGTATAAAGTATTTTGGCTACTTTCCCTCGTATGCGTTAACGCTCAAGTACAGCCGCGCGGGTGTGCGTTTGAGCGTTGCGCCTGTCTGTACAGGGTGTCCCAGAAAAAGCCTTACAATCTTTACGTGTAATTTTCTTGGGTTTAACGGATAGTCAGAAAGTATGTAAAGGTTGCATTTTATAGCCAATGAATTGAACTCTCAGATATCATTTGTTTCATTTCAATCGGTATTTTAAAACAAACGTTATGTTTGATCAAATATTTGGGTGGATTTTTATCTGGTCCAATTTCATTATTATTGGTCATAAAGTAGGGATGTTTCTGAAAGGAATAAAAATGGGTCACCTTGGAAAATTTATCATATCTGTCTTATTTTTACATCAAATTTGTTTATTTTTTCAGCACAGATAAAAGAGAGCATGCACATAGTAAATTAGAAAACATTGCTACGACTGAGTGAGCAGATCAGTGACAATACTCAATAAAAGGGGAACGTGAAATTGAACCAGAAAATTTTACATGCAAATTATATTTTTGACAAAGCATAACTTTTGTTGTACATTACCGATTGAAATGAAAGAAACGGTATCTGGAAGTTAAATTCACGGGCTATAAAATAAATTCCTGACACACTTTCTAACTATCCGTTAAATCCAAGAAAATAACATGCAAAGATTGTAAGGGTTTTTTTCTGGGACACCCTGTATGTTTAACACATACGTGGGGAAAGTAGTAAAACGTTTCGCATGCTACTACCATATATGGCTTACGGTAAAGTACCAAATTTGTTGACTTTTAAAATTTCTAAGTTATATTTTGACTTTTTGGAGGTGTAGTGAAACAAGTACAACATGGTTTCGGGGAGGCATCGAAAAATACAGTCCCTCAGTGTTTGATGATCGACAGATGAACGTAAGACGCGACCATCCAACAGCTCGGGGACAGTGTTTTGTGATACTTACCCTCAAACCATGTTGTATATATTTGTATACTATAGTACCAAACAACTAAGCTTTGGACGTGTCAATTTCAAAATCACAGGGGGTGGGAATCTTTTTGAATCTAGAAACACATATCTAGGAACGCATTCTCGATATTTTTGACTAACGTTTTGAAATATTGCCAAAACTAGGTCCAAAATTGGCCCAAAATATTTATTGGTCATTTTTGGCCTTTAGGGGCATGTTTTTGTCAACATTTCAAAAAAAGTAAGTCAAAACTAAAAAAAATTGAGAAATGCGTTCCCAGACATGTGTTTCTAGATTTTAAAAAAAGAGGTCCAATTTTTATTTTTGCGAAATTTTAGTATGGTTGCTTACAAATTTATTGGACCACGAATACAGTTTTTTGGACCTTTGGTCCAAAATCTAAATGACCTAACCATCATCTTCTGTAAAATCACTTACAACGAGAGTTAGGGTGGAAACCTTACAACGAGCGCCGAAGGCGCGAGATAGGCCGGAGGCGAAAGTCAGCGTTGTCCAGTCATGTCCAGGCAATGGTTCCATATCCCGTGGTGGTTCCTTTGTGTTTCTATTATTGTACAGATACATGGGCAGTAACACTGACTAATTCTACATACAAATCCACATCTAGAAATGTATACTTTTTATATATATTTAATTATCGTTTACTGAGTTACAAAGCATAGATGGATTGACTGTACCATTTTAAACTACAAACTGATTTCGTTTGTTATGTGCGTGTGAGGCAATGATTTGTTAAACATGCGCATGAGTAACCAAAAGATGAATATTAATCTATTAGTTTTCTAAACATAATTAATTGAACTCACTCACGCTAGAAAGTACAGGCGTTCTCTTATATGCAGTTGCTAAGAGCGGGTTCGTGAAAAGCAGCGTCATTAAGTACAGCATTTTTAAAGTATGTAATCTAGTGGAAATAATGGCTAACTATTGCAATGAATACCGTGATCTGTCAAATTTGACAGATTTATCATACAACATTTTTTCACTGGAATCAACACAATTCTATATCATCTTTACGACCGTATGTCTATTTGGAGTTTGTACAAATGCGTCATTTATTTGGACCGTTTTCAAAACTCCATCGTTACATAATACTACTTACAAATATTTGGTAAATCTGTCCGTAGCCGATATTCTTTTTCTATTAATGTACATGACCATGAATATTCGTACAAACATTTCATCAGGGAATTCTAGTGAGCAATTTGGCGGTTCTTTTTCAGAACTTCTCTTTCTTAACATTTTCATGTTTTCATCGTTTGGGACTATTACTCTCGTTGCATTGGAACGATTTTTAGCGATATGTCATCCAATTAAACATCATCTTATGAAAGGAACTAAAAGAACCAATAGAATGATCTGCTGTGTGTGGTTGATTTCTGTGTGCCTGGCATTCATCATTCTTATTCCAAAAATGGCGGAAGAAATATCAACAATCTGTATAATATGGCATAATGGAAGTGCTTTTATTAATTATCCAACGCAAATTAAAGAAATTGTACCAAACTGGAAATACGACATACCAATATCATTGATACACCCATTTTCTTTCCTTGTTTTGTTGATATTTAACATCAATTTTTACACAAAAATCTATTTAGCAGTAAAAAGGAGAAATCAAAGCAGCATAAGAATTAATTCACCGTTTGAATCGGGAAAACAGCTGCAACAAATGACTACAATGCTGATTGTCAATGGGGTGTTCTTTTTTAGTTGCTGTTCCCTACAATTTGTTGTTTTCCCATTAAATTTATTGATAAATTATTCTTATATCAATATCAGTGAACAGATGATTATTATAATTTGGTATATTATTTTTCCTGTCATGGCTAATCTTAATTCATCAATTAATCCATTGATTTATTTATCAATAAATAGTAGATACAGACAATGTTTTCTCAAAACGTTCACTCCTAAAATCTGCATTCCTAAACGGGAAAATCAAATTTAACCATCTCTTATAATATAATAATGTTGCTGGCTCGTAAATTGTTTAAAATCATATTGTAAGAAGGTTTCATCAAAAGTAATTTTGAAACCGTAGTGTAAAATCCAAACCAACTTTACCTTAATGTGATATTCAAAAGACTATTGACATGATTGACTAGAAAGTTTGACACATAAATTACACACACCATGGAAGTGGAAAGTATTAGGTGTTTGTGATAACATAACATTTTGATTGTTATAAGGCAAAAAAAAAAAAAGAACTCTGTCTCAGCTTACTTAAATGACAAGAGGCTGCATTTACAGCTCGTATGGGATGGATGGTCACAAATGTAATAGTGGAGCTGAGAGGCTACGCCTATTTTAGCCTAGTTCAATGCATAACGATGCATTTTGCAAGTTTATTCAAAATATTTTGTTCACCCATTACTAATTCTACTCACTGGAGCAAATAAGTGTAGGCAATCCCCACTTCAGAGTTCGCAATCCGTAACAAGCAAAAGCAAAAAGCCGTGGATACTTAGCTTTCGTAGAGGACTATCATTTTTTTTTTGTGATTGGCAGGCCTCGTGTGTGCTGTTCTTTAGTTCGATGCTTCTTTTGTAAATTAAACTTTGTAAAGATTTGTAAACCAAAACCGTTGTCTAATTCACAAAGCATTTGAATAGACTTATTGACTTTAAAAGGGAGGGGATAGTTACAGAGTCAGCTATCTGGCTATAACACCCTGGCCCATTAGCCGCAACGCCGCAACCCCGCAGCGCCACAATGCCGGTATGACATGGTATGACACAAGTGAATGTTTGCGATACCCGATCAGACACCGGTGGTTATGTGACCATAACTGAAGACATCGTATACAAACGGCAAGGCTTTAACTCGGAATTAAATTCTTGCGGTATGTTTCCGGCGTCTCTACGGCTCACGGACACCGTCCAGACATCGATTGGACACCGGTCGGACACCGGCCGGTGTGTGTGATCGGCGTCTGCTGAATTGACGCCGTAAACACATCGAAACCTCGCCGCAAGGTTATGTGACTAGGGGAGGAATAACGGTCTGCTTGTTTGTTGTTTGTTTTATTATTTGTTTGTTTGCTTTAGACGATCATATGCGGGGATATATGGAACAAAGCCAAGCAGACTTTTATAGAGTTTTATTATAATTGTGTCCCGTCATATCTAAAGGTACCTTAACGGCACAGTGAATTACGAGATACGGGGCATTGAAGATGAGCATAGTCAAAAATCACGTCCATCATGTATAAGGTCGAATTTCTAATTTCATTTGAAACGTAACCTTTCAAGTGTATTCTATCATATTAAGACAAATGTTTTAAAAACCGAGATAAAAAAATCCGTTCCCCATTCAAGTTTTACCAGTACAGAAACTTTGAACTCGATTGTCTAAGAACTATAGTTTTCTAGATCAGCCCGATGCCTTTTACCAATTTGGATGTAACTTTGCAACCGAACATCCAATAACCAAAAGCATGGTGTCATTTTAAAGCTGAAAATATCATCTTTTAGATGAGCCCCAAAAAGTCAATTTTCATTTTTGGGACCCGTAAGGTACCTTTAGATATGACGGGACACATATAACGTCATGTGCATGGATATTGTGATTGGGGAGAATTTTTTGCATTAATCATCAGGTAAACAATAAATATTTGAATAAGTGTCAGTTAAATTGATATTTGACTTTAAATGTACCATAATGGTACAATTTGTTAATTAACCATTTTCGCACCGGAAACTATTATTTTCTCAAGGAATGACAGACCATCTCGCTACAATGAAAGTAAACATGATCCCAGATTTCTCAAACCTGTTAGCTTAATGGGTTATATTAGTTCTCGGACTGTTATTGTAGTATACCGTAGATCGCCGCAGAAAGATCGTGGTTCTTGACTTGATTCATTGCTTCGATAAGACCGCGCCTTAATAGATCTTGCTGGAATGCTATGGTCACAATACTGTCGTGACAATACAAGCAGATACCAACGTCACGTACTGTCACGTACTGTGGTCGTCTTGCCGTTTATCAAAATTGCCGTCGCTAATATTGTTGCTCATATTATGATTTTAAAGTGTTTGTACAAGGGCCGCTGTAATATTTTCAGATCCATTAGCGATACCCAGATATTAACTAATGTCACAAAATGTAGCTGTAAAGAATAATTTTCAACTTTTAAGAGGTGCAATATCATAAAGTGCGTGTTGCTTATTTCCAGTCTGACGTTACTCTAAATATTAAATCTGCTCCTGAAAAACGATTGAAATTATATGAATTTATAATAATATGTTATATTGCTCCAATAAATTTCCATGCCTACGATTACTTTCGAGTCAATTTGATTCCTTGTGAAGAAAGTATGCCTTATCTGACGTTTTTGATCATATTTTATAATTTCCTTGTATTCTTGTTTAAATAATGAAAGTTTAAAACATGACAGGTCTAATTTACCTTCGAATGAAAAGACGATTTCGTTTGGACTCTTGTTGGTGATTTTGGTGTCAACAATTATATATGGAAAGCCCACCTTCAATTTATATAAGTAATATTTGGAACTATGTATATTGTTCTTTAGAGTATAGGTGCCAACGTGTCGCTTTTCTCAGATTTGGATTTTTAACTCTTTTTCTTGAAAATTGAAATATTACCCAAAAAGTCAGAGGTGCAGATTTTTGCGAAAAACAATTCGCAAACATGACCACTTTTGGCCTATTTTTTTTTTACTATGTCTCTTACAATACGATTTAAGACACAATATTTAGGAAAAGCTAATCCTGCATGTTTTATATAGGTACTTTAAGCATTTTAGTTATGCGTTCAAAAAAAAAAAAAACGTCAAGACTTACGTCTATCTGTCCTTGGGCCAGAATTTTACATTTGGGTCAAAAGCTGATTCATTGTCTTAAGCATCAAAATTCTATGATAAAAAGAAATCTATACATAAGTTTTAATTCAGGACTTAAAATGACAGTTGCTGAAACTTTTCGCGAAATGATCAGTTAATATCAGCCTTCGTCGCGTGCGTGTATGGTTATTATAGTATCGAGGCAATTATTGGTTCAACATGCGCATGCGTAATCATAAAATAAATATTTATCAGTGATTTAATTTACTTTATACCAGGTGTCTCAAAAATGGTTACAAATAACAAATGATTGTTAAAATTGTTCCACGTCAAAATGACATGTGTGTGTTTAGTATTTTTATTGAATTTTAAATAAACGCGTTTCTGCAATAGGTATCATTCTTTGTTGATAACTTACGAAATAATAATGCTGTGATATCAAAATGTTAAGAGTATCTAGACGATGGCTGTAATATAATTTGTGCAGACTAAAATTGTGTGCAAAGTTTCGTTTCTCCACCTACTACAGTTTTTGTCCACGGTTGTTTTTCTATGTGTAACCATTTTGGGACACCGGGTACATGCGATTATACTTAATTGAACTCACGCGCGAAAATATTATTGTGTGTAGTTGCAAAAGGGGGTTGCATGAAGTACTGAGTATTAGTATCGTCATAAGCTGTTATTTCTTAAGTGGAAATAATGGCTTCTTCGTGAATAGCAGTATCATTTAGTCCAGTATTTTTAAAGTGTGTAATCTTAGTTGAAATAATGGCTAACTATTGCAGTGACTACCGTGATCTGTCAAATTTGACTGATTTATCATACACTGGCTTTTCATTCTTTTCATCGGAATGGAAGTACTTTATCATTTGGACAACCTTTTGTTTATTTGGAGTTGGCACAAACGTATCATTTATTTGGACCGTTTACAAAACACCATCTTTACATACTACAACTTACAAATATTTAGTTAATCTATCCATATCAGATATTTTATTTCTATTGATGTACATAATCTTAAATATTCGGACGATCATTTCCGGCGACTATAGTGGATTATTCTTTGGTTCATTTTTTGAGCTTCTCTTCTTAAACATTTTCCAGTATTCATCGTTTGGGACTATTACCCTCGTTGCATTGGAACGATTCTTAGCGATATGTCATCCAATTCGACATCATCTTATGAAAGGAACTAAGAGGACCAATAGACTGATTTGCTGGGTGTGGTTCTTTTCTTTGTGCCAGTCATTCCTCACTCTTATTCCAACAATGACGACCGAAGTGTCAACAATCTGTTACATTTGGCCTGACGAAAGCGCTTTCACTGATTATCCGACACAAGTACTGGAACCCGTGCCGAACTGGAAGTACGACATTATATCACTGATTCATCCATTCACTTATCTTATTTTGTTGATATTAAACATCATTTTATACACAAAAATATATCTAGCTGTAAAAAGGAGAAATCAAAGCAGCATTAGGATGAATTCACCGTTTGAATCAGAAAAACAGCTTCGACAATTGACAACAATGCTTATAGTCAATGGGGTGTTCTTTTTTAGTTGTTGCTCCTTTCAATTTGTTATTATTCCTTTGAATTTATTGGTCGTACATTCTCAAATTATTATCAGCGGACAGACGATGATTATGATTTGGTACATCTTTCTTCCTACCATCTCTAATCTCAATTCTTCTATGAATCCTTTGATATATTTAGCAACAAATAGCAGATATAGGCAATCTTTTCTAAAAACCTTTACCCCCAGAAATCCGCATTCCGAAACCAGACAATCAAATGTAATCAACTAATATTATCACATTTTGAACAAGAACTATATTTCGGAAATATAGGCAAAAATATTTTTTCTGCTACGTACATTTGAGTTATATGCGGTGATGTGTGACTGAGACCTTACCGAGTTTTTCGCTAAAAGTTAAACCTGTTTTTAATGGATTTTAGGCAAAGGTTGCATTAAACATCAAGAAAACGGCCATTAGTGCTAAGTTCCGATTTTTAGGATTTCAAAGACTGTTTTGATCAACCTTAGTGCAAAAATCGTCACCCAATTAACGGGTTTTATCTAAAAGCTTCAAATTGATATTCAATAATGTTTACACTGCATGGAAACCATTATTGTGTGCCGGATATTAAAACCATTTGGTTAAGGCCAAGAAAAAAAAAGGTTTGTCTCAGAAACCGTTTACAAAAGAGCTATGCGGTATGCGATTTTTTA